>CM051264.1:64768478-64993478 GCA_027921565.1 Artemia sinica | reverse complement strand
TTCAAGCAAACTTGTTTGCCTCTCATTACACGCAATCTAACAGTCTTATGTCAATTTTAAATTCTTGGTCAGCATGCCAGCATGCCTCTAGGCAGGCATACCTTTCCAAAAACTAACAAACAAGTATGTGTCCAATAAGAGAGTCATGCCTACTCTTGCCATTTACCCGTGTCCCAGCCATTTAAACATTTGCCTCTCAAATACTTGGACTATCTGTCTTGGCTTTTCTCTGTCTACAATTGGCCATGTCTTGATGCAACCTATGCCACCTACTGCAAAATACTTGATAACTTTAATTCAAAATCAACGGACTCGGTCGAGGCCGAAGGCCTCGACCGAGTTAGCTCTACAAAAAGTCTGGTTCAATCCTGATTTCTAGGGCTGCAATTAGAGAAAGTTTAAGAGAATTAAGACACGTTCTACAGATGAAGGATGATTGATTGCCAAATCGTTCTTGTAAGCCATCGTCTAGGGCCAGATTAAAAGCAGGTCGTCCCCGAATGGGCTGGGTGGATTTCGTAAGGGAAGATTCACTGGAAATTGGAAGGCCTTGGGAGGGTAAAAAGAGGGGACCTTGGAAAGATTGGAAGGGAGCAGGAGGATCTGTAGAATTGTTAGCCTCAGTCGGCTTGGTGCTGGAGTGAGTTGTTAGTAGTAGTATTAGTAATAGTAGTAGTAGTAGTAAAAGTAGTTGCAGTAGCAGCTTTAGCAGTGGCAGTAGTAGTAATAGAATTTAGTAAAAGATAAAAGGTTGCAGTACTAATGAAGGAGACCTAACAACCATTTATCGTTGATATATATATATATATATTTTAAAACACAGTAATTACCAATAAAGATTATGCTTCTGTAGGACTAGTTTGACCCTCTTACTTACAAAGAACTTAGAGTAATTTATAAATAGACTTTTTATCAAAATGCGGGACTATGGCGTGGCTCAAGCATTTGATATTTTAGGCCTACCGACTTGCCAGCTGTTTAGACACTAGTCAATGCATAAATACATTTTGCGGCTAATAAAACAGTAAAAAATAAAAAAAATGCAAAATTCCACATTTTTGTACATAGCAGCTTGAAACCTATACAGTAGGGTTCTCTGGTATGCTAAATCTGATGGTGGGATTTTCATTAAGATCACTTGATGCTTATGGGGGTGTTTCCCTCCCTTGTCAAAAATCAGGCAAAATTTCTCAGGCTCGTAACTTTTAATGGGTAACATTAAATTTTGATGAATTTTACAGATTTTGACTAACCAACAAAATTCGATTCTTCAGATGTATCTATTGTTATCAGGACTCTGTTTCATAAAATTTCGGTTACTATTGAGCCCTATCGCTCCTTACTTACAATTCGTTACCACGAACTGTTAGAAGAATGAGTTTAATTTTCCTTTTGTCAAATAGAATAACGAACTTTAATTAGGGAGCGACTCGGCTCAATATTAGCCGAAACTCTAAAAAACGGAATTTTAATATGAATAAATATATCAAACAAATCAGCTTATTATGCTGATTTCAAATAAATAAGAATCATGAAGTTAGTGTTAACCATCAAATGCCACGAGCTTGAAAAATTTGAGAAAAACACTCCCTAAAAGTCAAGGAATCTTAATGAAAATCTCACCATTAAACTCAGCGTATCAGAGAACCCTGCGTTAGGAGTTTCAAGCTCCTATATATAAAAATGTGGAATTTTGCATTTTTTGCCAAAAGAAAGAACATGGATGCGTGTTTATTTGTTTTATGATGTTTCTTCCAGGGGGGATCATATCGAAAAAATAGTCCTAGAAGATCAGGATAGGGTGTATTCAAACGAAAATGAAAAGTTCTACTGCCCTTTTTAAGTGACCAAAAGATTGGAGGGCAACTAGTCTCTTTTTTCTCAAATTTAACCGATCATAATTCTAAGATATTCATTTTGTTTAGCATGGTTGAAAGACCCAATAAATATGTCGTTAGGGGTAACATGACCTTCCATAGTTCGTGAGGAGGAGCCTTTAAGTTATGAAATTTGACCAATGTTTAATTAGAGTATTTGTTACTGGGAAGTATACAGACATTTTTCAGGGGAGTGGGGGAATTTTTTGCTTAGGGTGAGTTTCCATAAGGAGAATTTCCGTGGGGGGGATTTCTGGGGTTGAAGTTTCTAAGGGAAATTTTATCCTGGGGTAATTCATAGAATTCCTATACGAAATTATTTTTATTGGTCTTACTTTCTCTACATCTACTGAATTCTGCATGTACTGAATTCTGGAGATGTTCTGGGGGAATTATCAAGGGGGCTAATTTCAGCGTACTTGAATTTCTTGGAAAAATTTCCACCGAAGGGGGAATTTCTGGAGTGATCTAAAAAACTATTAAAAATTAAAGTCTTTTTCAAATGTAAATATGCTAAGGAGAATTTTTCAGGCTGAATCGTCAGCTTTAAATTTTACAGGGGAGGAGATTTTCAGCAAGAATGCAGCTGTCCGGAGGGAATTTTAAGGAGGAAGTGGGTACTTTACGTGGGAGGAAATTTCCATCAAGAATTTTAACCTGAGGGGGGGGGCAGAGAATTTCTCATGACGGTGAGCCAGATTTACCTGCATTATTTGAAAAACGATCAGAAATTAAACAAAAAAAAACAAGTTTTTTTAAACTTAAAGTAAGGAGCAACATTAAAGCTCAAAACAAACAGAAATATTCCATATGTGAAGGGTTTGGCCCCCTCCTCAATACCTTGCTGTTTACGCTAAGGTTTGGCTGTATGTCTCAATTTAATAAGAACAGCACTTGAAACACAAGGGCAGTTTAATTAAAATAGGAAGCTTTTTTAAAGTGCTCAAAGCTTTAGCGTAAAGAGCAAGAGATTGAGGAGGGGGCAGCCCCTTCATATACGGAATAATTTCTGTTCGTTGTTAGGTTTGATATTTCTCTTTAGTTTCAGTTAAAAAACGCTTTAACTTTTTTTTTTATTTCATGTCTTACTGAGACTTTTGGTTATCTATGTCTCAATAATTCCAATTACAGAAAGCACTTAACCTTTTTGTAGCACCCATTCTTAGTTTTTTATGCTGCTAAGTTTCTCTTCCACATAAGTTTACCTTAAGGGGCTATTATTTCTAATATCAGCCAGACGGCTAACTTCAGCGATATGAAACTTTTAAACAAAAATTCTCCTAGCCCGGACGCCTCTATTGGCAATTTCGAAAGGATATTCAATTTGGAATTTTAAGGCTTGGTTCTTTTTAGTTTTTGGAGACTGAAGTCAAATAGTCAATAGGGTACATGTTGATGTTGACCAGGGGAGGAATTTAGTTTCACTGTGGCCATGGTTGACAATTTAAAAAAGTTCTCCAAGACTGAAGACGCTTTGATCTATTATAGAAATGTCTCCAATGGTGTTTTCTTTTCCTTTTCTTACCTTATGTCTCGGCCATCCTCACGGGACGTTTTGGAGCCACTCCTTCGGCTAATTCTTTCGTAAGGGCTTGGCACTTCGTTCTATATGGTGAATTGCAAGATAACTGGGTTGTCATTGCGAGATAACTCATTAGCTAACACCTATCTCCTGCGTTTTTATGGCCTACTCACGTGCAAAGGCTATGAAAACATCCTTAAAGGTGTGTTTTTTTTTAACGCGACTCGGCTATTTGCTTGACGTGGAAAAATCGTTTCTAATATCCTTGTGATGGTAGGCTATGTGTAACTGACTTACTGTTTCGTATGGTGTATCTGATTAACAAACGGAGCCTGCAACTAATTTAGCTGAAGACTTTATTGGTAAATAACATATTTTTCAGAGCCCCTGATAGATGACTTTCACCACTTAAGTAGATTGGAGTTTTACAACCAGAGATTCTTATCTAAAAATTTGGGAACAATGACAGATTTGGCCACTGTAGGAACATAACCAATTGATAGATTATGGCATTTGAAAAGCCCAGGGGCCATACAAACAAAAAAATATATATACAAAACAAGGATATCGGCAACAAGACAAATTTCAAAGCCCACAAAAACAGAATACAAAGCGAAAAATACTTGAACTAGAGAAAAAAACTTTATCGTATAAACCTTGCCTTCTATTCAAGCATTTATTTATATACACACCAATTCGAGCTATTCTTGTTGGGCTACTACATTGAATAATCTCAGGAAGTAGCGATTCAATCCTATACAAACATTTCTTCTGAAATCAGAAGGCACCGAGCACTCTCAGAGATAATGGTCCGAATCTTCATCAAAATGCTTATTCTGCAGAGGGGACAAGAATGCCTCCCTTCAGGTATCATACTCTTTTCATCAAATTCCTATTGCCCCCTTTGGATTAGAGGGCAATTTGCCCTTAGTTGTATCAATTAACATTTAACTTTCTCGGGTAGCTTAAGCTTAAAATAAACTTTCTCTACAAAACTAGATTTAACCAAATTATGTTGTTTTAATGCTGTTCAATCGCCATCCTGCCCTTTCTTCCCCACTTCATTAATATATTAACCAACCAGAACGATTGACCTTTTTATCAAAGATTTCTTCAGAATCCCTAGTAAATCAAGGGTATCACCCTAAAAAAAAATACTCTTAAATGAGTTGCTGGTACCCTACTACAATATGCGCTACGTTCTCGACTCCTTATCTGAGGACAGCCTCTTTTTCTACTAAAAGAAAAATCACTATAATTATTTCTTAATGTAGCGATAAAACCGAAATTCTCTTGATTTTGAGCTTAAACATCACTCTCAACTTTTGTTTAAAAAAACTTGTATTTATGTTTTTAATATGAATGTAAGTTTTTTTTTTAATTTAGGTTTTTTTTTTCTTCTCTTGAAATATATAAGGTATGTTATATCATTCTAAAATCACAAAATTAATGCTCAATTGAGATCTTTATTGATTCTGCGGCTCCTTGCTTTGGCATTTTTTATTTCGAGTATACGTATATTATAAACTATTGTTAGTTTTCAATCGTTTTTTTAATTTTTTTGTAATATAATGGATAAGAAAAACACTTCATAAATAACAATCAAACTTTATGATGTCTTATACAGACGATGGTTAAAACTTCTAAATACGATATTTAAATTTCTAAAAAATAACTTCTCTAATCTCTAAATACGATATAGGATGGAAATTAATTTTAATTTTTAACGATTATTAAGTTCCTATCATATTTTATATACTATAATATGGATTTATAAAATGTCATTAAAAAAAAAAATCAACAGAACTAATTTTCAGTTAGCCTAAGAGCTTTGGAAGAAAGTAACCCTGAGTCCCCGATGGCCTAACTCTAGGCCGCAGCTAACAGAAGTCATAAAATGAACTTCATTGACACCAAGTTGGTAATTCATTTTAAGAATCACTGAAAGACTTTAAATCAGTGTTTTCACCTTTCTTTCTCTTAAAATCCCATCTGTTATTCAGAAAAACCCTTTTTACTCGACAAAAATCCCTCAGAAATCCTCTCCAACTGAACGTTTCAAAAGTGAAATCACACAAAGCAATGGGGTTTTTGTAACGGAGACAATCCCAGGTTTTATCGAACACATTGAATAATATGTTCATTTAAAAACCATGTAGTTAACTTAATCATCATCATCATCATTTTGTTTATAGCCCATGACAAAAATCTGGGCAGAGCCCAGAAAAAGACAGTGTAAAAAACCAAGAAAAACAAAAAAAAACAACAGAAATAAAAACACACTTTGACAACTACAAAAAGGGATAAACAGAAATGACCAAAGATGGGAAGACTTCTGGCATTCAGTAAAGAAGTCACAAATACGCTTCTCAGTAACCCCAGCTGGGTTTACCAGTTGGTACTTTCTTTTCAGAAAAGAGTTACTTGTCCAAGTTAGAAGTTCCATTAAATACTTTGCAAATTTAAAATAAAGGCGATGAACTTGCTTTCTCGTACCACATTTAAAAAAAGACCAAACAGGAGCAAGAGCAAGAAAGTGAGGAACGTTAGGCTATTATATAACTGAGAACGGTGAGCTCTACTCATATACGACACGTTTGAAGCCAGGAAGGCATACGCAGCTCGGATCTTACTAGCATAATTTTTCATTGCCAGGTTTACAGTTTCTTTCAGGTTTGCTCCAATATGCATGCCCAGGTAAGTAATGCTGCCAGCTAAAGGAGACTCAGAGCCGGATAGGAACCAAAGTGTTCGTACTCATCTTGGAGAAGCTCAAAAGTTTAAGAGAATCCTTGGAAAGTGCAGGAAAGGCTCAGTAAGTCATCCTCAAACGTAACTAACGGAAGATCAACTCCTTTGAAGGTAAATGTACAGTTCAAATTATCCTGAGCACCGGTAACACAATTATTAAACAAAACTGGAGAAGTCAGAGTTCCTTGGCGTACACCTTTCTGAATCGGAAATAGTTGACTACCATCTTTAGTTCCAGTCTTCAGATTTCTATACATGTATCTTAAACAAGTAATTATCGCAGCATTGGTACCTTTCAAATGGGCATCAAGCAAAGCCTGCAAAAATTTACAAGAGTCAAAAGCTGTTGCAATATCGAGCGCACACAAAACTAGGAAATCACCTCTTTCTTCAATATTCTTCAGCACATTTATAAGTAGAAAGAGAGCGTGCTCTCTACCTAAGCCTTGCTGGTACCCAAACTGACGAGGAGGGGCGGAACAATTTCCTTCCGTGTATCTTATCATAAATGACTCAAAGAGCTTGAAAGTAGTAGACGAAACGGTATAGGGGCGATAAGAACTGCACAGGGAAGCGTTTTTTTGCCTTTTTTAAGGATGGGAGTTATTTGTCCGATACAGAACTGCAAAGGGACTACGCCACGGACAAGGATCATCTGAAACAGTAGTTCTAAATGTTGCTCAATTAAAGAAACTGCAAGATGCAGGTGCCTAGCTGAAGTAGAATCAACACCAGAGGAAGATTTTATCTTTAATTTCAGAATCAAAGAGTTAACAGCAGTTGGCAACACAAACAAGAGATTTCGTCTTATTTGAAAGAAGAAGGTCAAGCTGTTTTTAAAAAAAAAAACTCCTCCGTGCTTTGGTTGGGAGTAATGAACTCCCTCACGAAATATTCAACCCACTTCTTTTCAGGAACACTAGCACTATTGGCTTTGGTAGGCTTCCTATACTTCCAGAGTTTGTAGGGGTCTTCAGCAATACGGATTATATTTTTCTGGATCAGCGTTAACTTATGGTTTTTCAGTTCCTTGTTAAATTTCCGTTTCTTACGGAGCCTTAAGTCAATTACTAAGCCATCTATAGGACGGCCACAGTCGTTCCAAACCAAAAGCCACAGCTTGGCTGAAGTACACGCATTGACTAGATCTCTGGTTTTTTTTTAACCAATCTTCTAGCTGAGACTTTTTACGAACACGTCGAAGAGGAATGGCACTTATCTCAGCACATTTCAGCGTGTGATTTATTTGTGCCAAGTAGGAAGTGAGCTCAATTGAGATGTTCTTTTCACTTTGTGGAAGCATAGCACTATCGCATAAAAGATTGAAAGGCGCTTTGATTTTGCTCAGTATCTCGTCCCAGACTTTACTGAAAGACGTACTTGAAACATATTCCCAATCTCGGTAGGAAACTCAATTTGATTCTTTGTTTTGAGCCATAGGCGAGGAGGAGTAAAAGTAAGTAGAAATAGCAAGGGGATCAGAATAGAATCCTTCCTTTAAATGAACACTTCCTTTAGACGAATCAGGAACATTTAATCAAAGATATGGAGGAAAGATGAAAAGTTGGAAATCTTAGAAAAAAGTCTCCGTTCGTAAAAATCTATAGACATGGGTTAAAAGCTATTAAAGAAAACTTTGACGTTGTACAATCTCATCAAGGAGCTAGGATTTACATGAATGCAAATGATATTATTGAAAAATTATATAGTTTGCTAGGTAGCAGAGCTGCAGGAAATACATCTTATGAAATGAGAAATAAAGCTATGGACCTGCTC
Source organism: Artemia sinica (assembly GCA_027921565.1). Classification (NCBI taxonomy): domain Eukaryota; kingdom Metazoa; phylum Arthropoda; class Branchiopoda; order Anostraca; family Artemiidae; genus Artemia; species Artemia sinica. Next base: position 64,985,552 of record CM051264.1, on the reverse strand, counting down.
GATTCATTATTCAAAAATAAAATTATTAATAAAAATGACTAAAATACTGTTTACAAAAAACAATCTCAGAATTTGAATTTTATGAATAAAAATACTTTTCTAATAAATGGTTTTTATTATTAAAAAAGAACTTTCCGAAAAAATAAGTTTTTCAAAGAAAGGTAAAGGCAATTTTAAACTTAAGCTCAGCATATACAAATACCTTTTAAAATTCAAACTCAAAACGACCAGAAATTAATATTAAAGAATAAATGAACCCAAAACGAACAGAAATTAAACAAACAATCATAGCAAAAACATACAACAAGCAATGATATAAATGAATATATAGATCTTAAAGCGAGTAATGCTTAGATTGGATATAAAAATCAAGCTTAAGACGAAAAAATATTTTCCTATTGAAGTAAAAATGAAACTTAAAACGAACAGAAATTAAATAAACAATCAATGCAAACAAACATACAATAGATATTAATGTAAATTAATAAATAAATCTTAAAACGAGTGAAACTTAAATTGAATATGCAAATTAAGCTTGAAACAAACAAAAATCACCACAAACAAGAGTTTGGGTATGACCTCCGTCTCTCACTGTAAAAGTCAAAAAACCTACTGCGTCATTGGCGCTTTACTGAAAACCAATTTTGTGGAAAATATTTTCTTTTGTACTTATCTCTGAAAATAAACATTAAAATTATAGTGACATTTTGAACTGATGAGCTTTGAGCAATTAATATCATTATACATCAAATATTCAGTTTTATTTATTAGCTCTTTTTAAAGTTGTTAAAGACGAATATAGTTTCCCTACAAACAAGTTATTGTATACTGCCTCCTTTCCTAATTGTAAATAAAAACTAAAAGCCTACTGCGTCATTGGCGCTTAACTGAAAACGGATTATATTACAAATACTTTCTTTTCCAGTTCTTATAGCATTGAAAATAAAAAGACAATTACAGCGAAATAATTTCTTGAACTGATGGATCTTTCAACAGTTAATATCATTATACATCAAATATTCAATTTGATATTGTTAATACTTTCCAAGACTGTTCAAGACGCATATAGTTTTCAGTAAAGCGCCAATGACGCAGTAGGTTTTAGACTCTTACGGTTAGAGAAGGAGGCGATACCAAACCTCTTGTTTGTAGTGATTTCTGTTCGTTTCAAGCTTGATTTGCATATTCAATTTAAGTTTCACTCGCTTTAAGATTTATTTATTCATTTACATTTATATCTATTGTATGTTTGTTTGCATTGATTGTTTATTTAATTTCTGTTCGTTTTAAGTTTCATTTGTACTTCAATAGGAAAATATTTTTTTCGTCTTAAGCTTGATTTTTATATCCAATCTAAGCATTACTCGCTTTAAAATCTATTTATTCATTTATATCATTTTTGTTGTATGTTTTTGCTATGATTGTTTATTTAACTTCTGTTCGTTTTGGGTTTCATTTATTCTTTAATTGTAATTTCTGGTCGTTTTGAGTTTGAATTTTAAAAGGTATTAGTATCTGCTGAGCTTAAGTTTAAATTGGCCTTTACTTTTCTTTGAAAAACTTATTTTTCCGTAAAGTTTTTTTTTTAATTAATTTTTGTTTGTTTTTGATTGCAAAAAATTTCAAGTTTTTAAAAATTCCTTATTTCAAAATCAAACTTAAAAAAAAATCAAATATTCATCAAAGTATCAAAACTGATATCAAAGTAACAATATAAAAGTGAAAAAATAGGTTTGTGTCAACCTCGGAGTTTTTATTATCTGATGTTTGAGCTATTTTAACAAAATTGCTATCTCAAAATTTTTATCGGATGGGTTTGGGGAAAAAGGGCGTGGGGGGGGGGGCTAGATTAAGCTCCAGTCTATTTTGACTCTTTAAAAGTGAACTAGAACTTTCTATTTTCAATCAAATGAGCCCTCTCTGAAGTTTATACGAGTATCCCTTCTATAAAAACCATATAAATCCCCAGAGTATAACTTACAACGCCTGTCCCTCGGCCCTGGGAAGTTGTGTCGACCCTGGAGTTTCAATATCTGATGGTTGAGCTATTTTTAACAAAATGGTCACTTGACATTTTATCGAATGTGTTTATCCATCCGATACGCCCAAAGGCGTGGAGGGCGGGAGGGGCTAGTTGCCCTCCGATCTTTTTCACTCTGAGAAAATGAACTACAACTTTTAATTTTCATTCAAATGAACCCTCTCTGAAGTTTATACGAGTATACCTTCCATAAGAACCATATATGACCCCAGAGCAATACTAACAATGCCTGCCCCGGCCCTGAGGGGGGTGTGTCGACAAAGGAGTTTTCTTATCTGACCTTTGAACTATCTTTAAAGAAATGACCATACAAAAAGCAGTTTTGTTATGTGATCTTTGAACTATTTTTAACAAAATGGCTACCTCAAATTTTTTATCAGATGTATTTGGGGGAAAAGGGCTTGGGGAGCAGTTGCCCCTGATCACTATGGACTCTTAAAAAGGGCTGGATTTCAATATCCAATCAAATGAGCCCCTTTGAAGTTTTTACGAGCATCCCTTTCATACGAACAATATATGCCCCAGGGCATAACTTACAACACCTGCCCCCGGGCCCTGGGGGTTTGTGACGAGACCTGAGTTTTCGTTATCTGACTTTTGAGAAATTTTTAACTTAATGCCTATCTCAAAATTTTTAATGGATGAATTTGGGGAAAAGGGGCGTGGGGGGCTAGTTGCCCTCCAATACCTTTGAATCGAAAAAACTTAACTAGAACTTTCAATTTCCAATCAAATGAGCCATCTCTGAATTTTTTACGAGCATCCCTTCAATAAGAACCATATATTCCCCAAGGGCATAACTTACAACACCTGCCCTCGGGCCCTGGGGGCTCTGTTGAACCCTGAGTTTTCGTTATATGGTCTTTGGACTATTTAAAAAAAAAAGCTATCTCAAAGTTCTTATTAGATGGGTTTGAGGAAAAAAGGGCGTGGAGGGGGGGGTAGGTGCCCTCCAATCTCTTTTGACTCTTAAAAAGTGAACTAGAACTTTAAATTGAAATTCAAATGATACCTCTTTGAAGTTAATACGAGCATCCCTTCCATAAGACCCATATATGCCCCCAGGGCATAACTTATAACGCCCGCCCCCGGGTCCTGGTGGGTTTTGTCAACACTGGAATTTTTGTTATATAATTTTTGAACTATTTTTAACACAATAGCTTTCTTAAATTTTTATTGGATGCATTTGGGAAAATGGGGTTTAGGGGGGGGAGGGAAGCTGGTTACCCTCCAGTATCTTTTGACGCTTAAAAACTGAACTAGAATTTTTAATTTCCAATCAAATGAGCCCTCTCTGAAGTTTATACGACAATGTTGTCTATAAGAAACCTTATATGCCCCCAGGGCATAACTTACAACCCTTGCCCTGAGGGCTGTGGGGGAGCTGTCATCCTCAAAGACCTAATTTCCAGAACTTAAAACTACGTTTCATAAAATGGCTGTCTCAAAATTTTGATTAGATGTGTTTGGGGAAAAGGTGGGCGTGAGAGGGGGGTTAGTTTCCCTCAAATCACTTTCAACTATTAAAAAGGGACTAGCCCATTGAATTTCCAATCGAATGAGCCTTTTTTGAAGTTTCTACGACACCGCCTTCTATAAAATTCTTATATGCCCCAGGGTATAACTTAAAACCCTTGCCTTGAGGGTTGTTGGGGAGTGTCCTCCACAAAAAACAGATTTTCTATTTGAGCGTCAACTATGCTGAACCAAATGGCTATCTCAAAATTTGGATGGGATGTGTTTGGGGGAATGATGGGCGTGGGGGGGGGGGGGGGGGCTTGTTGCCTTCTAATCACTTTCGACTATTAAAAAGGGCACTATCCCTTTGAATTTCCAATCGAATGAGCCTTTTTTTAAGTTCCTACGACAACGCCTTCTATAAAAACCTTATATGCTCCCAGGGAATAACTTAAAACCCTTGCCCTGAGGGTTGTGGGGGAGTATCCTCCTCAAAAAAATATTTCAAACAAAATCAACTACGCTGAACAAAATGGCTATCTCAAAATTTTGATTGGATGTGTTTGTCCTCCTCAAAAACATATTTCAAACAAAATCAACTACGCTGAACAAAATGGCTATCTCAAAATTTTGATTGGATGTTTTTGGGGGAATGATGGGCGTGGGGGGGACTAGTTGCCCTCCAATCAATTTTTACTATTAAAAAGGACACTATCCCTTTGAATTTCCAATCGAATGAGCCTTTTTTGAAGTTTCTACGACAACGCCTTCTATAAAAACCTTATATGCTCCCAGGGCATAACTTAAAACCTTTTCCCTGAAGGTTTTGGGGGAGTGTCCTCCTCAAAAACATATTTTCGATCTGGGAAGCAACTACGCTGAACAAAATGGCTATCTCAAAGTCTTGATTGGATGAGTTTGTGGAAATGATGGGCGTGAGGGGGGGGGGCTAGTTTCAATCCAATCATTTTCGACTATTAAAAAGGACACTATCCCTTTGAATTTCCAATCGATTGAGCCTTTTTTGAAGTTTCTACGACAAACGCCTTCTACAAAAACCTTATATGCCCCCAGGGCATAACTTAAAACCCTTGCCCTAAGGGTTTTGGGGGAGTGTCCTCCTCAAAAACATATTTTCTAAGTGAAAATCAACTATGCTGAACAAAATGGCTATCTCAAAATTTTGATTGCATATGTTTGGGGAAATGATGGGCGTGGTGGGGGCTAGTTGCTCTCCAATCACTTTTGACTATTAAAAAGGGCACTAGCACGACAACGACTTCTACAGAAACCTTATATGCCCCAGGGCATAACTTAAAACCCTTGCCCTGAGGGTTGTGGGGTATTGTCCTCCTCAAACACATATTTTATATCTGGAAATCAACTACGCTTAACAAAATGGCTATCTCAAAATTTTAATTGGATGTGTTTGGGGGAATGTTGGGCGTGGGGGGGGGCTAGTTGCCTTCCAATCACTTTTGACTACTAAAAAGGGCACTATCCCTTTGAATTTCCAGTCGAATGAGCTTTTTTGAAGTTTCTACGACAACGCCTTCTATAAGAACCTTATATGCTCCCAGGGAATAACTTAAAACCCTTGCCCTGAGGGTTGTGGGGGAGTTTCCTCCTCAAAAAAATATTTCTATCCGAAAATCAACTACGCTGAACAAAATGGCTATCTCAAAATTTTGATTGGATGTGTTTTGGGGGAATGATGGGCGTAGGGGGTGGCTAGCTGCCCTCCAATCACTTTCGACTATTAAAAAGGGCACTAGCCCTATGAATTTCTATTCGAATGAGCCTTTTTTGAAGTTTCTACGACCACACTTTCTATAAAAACCTTATATGCCCCCAGGGCATAACTTAAAACCCTTGCCCTGAGGGTTGTGGGGGAGTTTCCTCCTCAAAAATAGATTTCTATCTGGAAATCAACTACGCTGAACAAAATGGCTATCTCAAACTTTTGATTGGATGTGTTTGGGAGAATGATGGGCTTGGGGGGGCGCTAGTTGCCCTCCAATCATTTTCGACCCTTAGTTTTCTTTTTCTAAAACTTAGTATTATAAGAAAATTAATTTAAAAAACTAAATTTATTTATTAATTTACGTTAATATTTATTGTATGTTTGTTTGTATTGATTGCTTATTTAATGATTGTTTGATTGTTTATATGCCCTCAGGGCAAAACTTACAACGCCAGCCCCCGGGCCTTGGTGGGCTGTTTCGACACCAGAGTTTTTTGATATCAGAACTTCGAACTATTTTAACAAAATGTCTATCCCAAAATTTTTTATCTGATGCGTTTAGGGCATGGAGGGGGGGGGGGGCTGTTTGCCCTCCAATCTCTTTTGATTCTTAAAAAGTGAACAAGAACTTACAATTTCCAATAAAATGAGCCCTCTCTAAGGTTTATACGAGCATCCCTTCCATAAGAAATAATATAAAGGATTCGGAGAATCCTTAAATTACAACTCTTGCCCTGAGCGTTGCGAGGAAGTTGTCATCCTCGAAGACCTAATTTCCAGAACTTAAAACTACGCTTAATAAAATGGCTGTCTCAAAATTTTGATTGGGTGTGTTTGGGGAAAAGGTGGGCGTGAGAGGGTGGTTAATTGTCCTCAAATCACTTTCGACTATTAAAAAGGGCACTAGCCCTTTGAATTTCCAATTGAATGGGATTTTTTTGAAGTTTCTACGACAACGCTTTCTATAAAAACCTTATATGCCCCCAGGGTATAACTTAAAACCCTTGCCTTGAGGGTTGTGGAGGTGTGTCCTCCTTAAAAACATATTTTCTGTCTGGAAATCAACTACGCTGAACAAAATGGCTATCTTAAAATTTTGATTGGATGTGTTTGGGGGAATGATGGGCGTGGGGGGGCTAGTTGCCCTTCAATCAGTTTCGACTATTAAAAAGAGCCCTATCCTTTTGAATTTCCAATCGAATGAGCCTTTTTTGAAGTTTCTACGACAACTCCTTCTATAAAAACCTTATATGCCCCCAGGGCATAAATTAAAACACTTGCCCTGAGGGCTGTGGGGGAGTGCCCTCCCCAAAAACATATTTTCTATCTGGAAATCAACTACGCTGCACAAAATGGCTATCTCAAAATTTTGATGGGACGTGTTTGGGGATGATGGGCGTGGGGGGTGGCTAGTTGCCCTCCGATCACTTTCGACAGTTAAAATGGGCACTAGCCCTTTGAATTTCCAATCGAATGAGCCTGTTTTGAATTTTCTACGACAACGCCTTCTGTAAAAACCTTAAATGCCTCCAGGGCATAACTTAAAAGTCTTGCCTTGAGGGTTGTGGGGGAGTGCCCTCCCCAAAAACATATTTTCTATCTGGAAATCAAATACGCTGAACAAAATGGCTATCTCAAAATTTTGATTGGATGTTTTTGGGGGAATAATGGGTGTAGGGGGGGCTAGTTGCCCTCCAATCATTTTCGACTATTAAAAAGGGCACTAGAACTCTCGTTTTTCAATCGAATGAGCCCCCTTTGAAGTTTCTACTACGACCCGTTCCGTATGAAGTGCCTCTGGGAAAAAAAATAATAAAACATTGGAGCCGTATGGGCTTTCAAACAGTTCGTGGTAACGAACTGTAAGTAAGGAGCGACCCGGCTCAATGGTAACCGAAACTCTAAAAAACGGAATTTTGATACCAATAGATACATCAAAAGAATTAGATTTTAATTCTGATTTCAAATATATAAGTTTCATCAAGTTTAATTTTTCCTATCAAAAGTTACGCGCCTGAGAAAATTGGGCTGATTTTCGAAAAAGGGGGAAAGACCCCCTAAATTTTATAAAACCTTAATGAAAATCACACCATCATATTCAGCGTATCAGAGAACCTTACTGTAGAGGTTTCAAGCTCCTATCTACAAAAATGTGGAATTTTTCATTTTTTGCCAGAAGAAAGATCACGGATGCGTGTTTATTTGTTTTTTTTTTTGTTTTTTTTTTCCCAGGGGTGATCGTATCGACCCAGTGGTCCTAGAATATTGTGGGAGGGCTCATTGGAACGGAAATTAAAAGTTCTAGTGCCCTTTTTAAGTGACCAAAAAAAATGGAGGGCAACTAGGCCCCCTCCCACGCTCATTTTTTTCCAAAAGTCACCCGATCAAAATTTTGAGATAGCCATTTTGTTCAGCATGGTCGAAAATATTATAACTATGTCTTTTAGGATGACTTTGTCCCTCAAAGCCCCCAGGAGGAGGGCTGAAAGTTATGAACTTTACCCAATGTCAAACAGTTCGTGGTAACGAACTGTAAGTAAGGAGCGACCCGGCTCAATGGTAACTGAAACTCTAGAAAACGGTATTTTGATGCAAATAGATACATCAAAAGAATCAGATTTTAATGCTGATTTCAAATATATAAGTTTCATCAAGTTTAATTCTACCCATCAAAAGTTAGGCGCCTGAGAAAATTTGGCTGATTATCGAAAAAAGGAGGAAAGACCCCCTAAAAGTTATAGAACCTTAATGAAAATCACACCATCATATTCAGCGTATTATAGAACCCTACTGTAGAAGTTTCAAGCTCCCATCTACAAAAATGTGGAATTTTGCTTTTTTTGCCAGAAGAAAGAGCACGGGTGCGTGTTTATTTGTTTGTTTGTTTTGTTTTTTTTCCCCAGGGGTGATCGTATCGACCCAGTTGTCCTAGAATATCGTGGGAGAGCTCATTGGAATGGAAATTAAAAGTTCTAGTGCCCTTTTTAAGTGACCAAAAAAATGGAGGGCAACTAGGCCCCCTCCCACGCTCTTCTTTTCCCAAAGTCACCTGATCAAAATTTTTAGATAGTCATTTTGTTCAGCATGTTCGAAAATATAATAAGTATGTCTTTTAGGATGACTTAATCCCCCGAAGTTCCCGGGGGAGGGCTGAAAGTTATGAACTTTACCCAATGTTAACATATAGTATTGGTTATTTGGAAGTATACAGACTTCTTCAGGGGAGATTTTTCCTGGTAGTGGGGGGGGATGGGTCGGGGGTTATGTGGGAGGATCTTTCCATGGAGGAAGTTTTCATGGGGGAAGGGACATTGCTATGAAGGGGACGCCGGACTTCCCAGCATTATTTAAAAAAGATCAGAAATTTAATATAAAAAAACAAGTATTTCAACTGCAAAAGCAGCAACATCGAAACTTTAAACGAACAGAAAATATTACATATATGATTGGGTTCACCCCGTAGTCAATACCTCGCTCTTTAAGCCAAAGATTTTTTAGTACTTTCATAAGAGCTATTTATTCTAATTAACGGCCTTTGTGATTAAGCGGTCATTTTTAAAGAATTGGAACAAAATTCGAACTTTCGCTTAAAGAGCAAGGTATTGACTAGGGGGCGAACCCCCTAATAAACAATTAAAAGTATATGAATATATAAGTTCGTTACGTAAGTTAATTCGTAAGTTACATATATTTATTACTAATAAAAACGTTCGTAAATAAAATTAAACAAGTTTCGAGAAAGCCATTTAACTAAATAAAAGTAAATTAATATGAAAATTTTGTTTTAATTATTCATGTACGGTGTACCAAGATCAAAACCTGCATTTATTCAAAAAAGTTCAAAAATTAAATAAAAAAAACAAGTTTTTTAAACTGAAAGTAAGGAGCGACATTAAACCTTAAAACGAACAGAAATTATTCCGTATATGAAAGGGACTGTCCCCTCCTCAACGCCTCGCTCTTTACGCTGAAGTTTGACTCTGTCTCAAAACTTTTTTTTTTTTTTTAATAAAAAACTTTAGCGTAAAGAGCGAGGCGTTGAGGAGGGGACAGTCCCTTTCATATACGGAATAATTTCTGTTCGTTTTAAGGTTTAATGTCGCTCCTTACTTTCTGTTTGAAAAACTTGTTTTTTTTTTATTTAATTAACATATAGTATTGGTTATTGGGACCCGGCTCAATGGTAACCGAAACTCTAGAAAACGGTATTTTCATACAAATAGATACATCAAAAGAATTGGATTTTAATGCTGATTTCAAATGTATAAGTTTCATCAAGTTTTACTCATCAAAAGTTAGGCGCCTGAGAAAATTTGGCTGATTTTCGAAAAAAGGGGAAAAGACCCCCTAAAAGTTATAGAACCTTAATGAAAATCACACCATCATATTCCACGTATCAGAGAACCCTACTGTAGAGGTTTCAAGCTCCTATCTACAAAAATGTGGAATTTTGCATTTTTTGCCAGAAGAAAGATCACGGGTGCGTGTTTATTTTTTTCCCCCAGGGGTGATCGTATCGACCCAGTGGTCCTAGAATATCTTGGGAGGGCTCATTGGAATGGAAATTAAAAGTTCTAGTTTCCTTTTTAAGTGACCAAAAAAAAATGGAGGGCAACTAGGCCTCCTCCCCCGCTCATTGTTTTCCCAAAGTCACCTGATCAAAATTTTGAGATAGCCATTTTGTTCAGCAAGTTCGAAAATGTTATAAGTATGTCTTTTAAGATGACTTAATCCCCCGAAATTCCCGGGAGGAGGGCTGAAAGTTATGAACTTTACCCAATGTTAACATATAGTATTGGTTATTGGGAAGTAACAGTACAGACGTTTTCAGGGGAGATTTTTCCTGGTAGTGGGGGGGGGGGGGGTTAGGGCAGGGACGTACGCAGGGGGGGGGGGGGGCTCTGGGCCCGAGCCCCCCCCCCCCCAAAAAAAAAAAAATCTCACGATTTTTTTCATTTTCCATAATTTTCTGATTTTTCTCACAGAATAATGGGTTTGAAGGATTTAGCCCCCCCAAAACAAATTGTCCCCCCACGAAACAAATTCCTGCGTACGTGCCTGGGGTCGGGTGTTATGTAGGAGGATCTTTCCATGAAGGAAGTTTTCATGGGGGAAGGAATATTGCTATGAAGGGGACGCCGGACTTCCCAGCATTATTTAAAAAAATATTAAAAATTAAATATAAAAAAACAAGTTTTTCAACTGCAACAGCAGCAACATCAAAACTTTAAACGAACAGAAAATATTACCTATATGATTGGGTTCACCCCCTAGTCAATACCTCACTCTTTAAGCCAGAGATTTTTTAGTACTTTCATAAGAGCTATTTATTCTGATTAACGGCCTTTGTGATTAAGCGGTCATTTTTAAAGAATTTGAACAAAATTCGAACTTTCGCTCAAAGAGCAAGGTATTGACTAGGGGGCGAACCCCCTAATATACGTATTAAAAATATATGAATATAGAAGTTCGTTACGTAAGTTAATTCATAAGTTACGTATATTTATTACTAATAAAAACGTTCGTAAATAAAATGAAACAAGTTTCGAGAAAGCCATTTAACCAAATAAAAGTAAATTAATATGAAAATTTTGTTTTAATTACTCATGTACTGTGATCCAAGATCAAAACCTGCATTTATTCAAAAATGTTCAAAAATTAAATAAAAAAACAAGTTTTTTTAATCGAAAGTAAGGAGCGACTTTAAAACTTAAAACGAAAAAGGAGTTGAACTAAGTAGTAAATATAATGAATGCACTAAAGTTCGTAATATTACAAGAAATGTTGATAAAATACATATTCACTGCTTATTAGTGGATGGTTCGATTGTGAATGGGAATACAGCCTCTGGTGTGATCTGGAGCTTTGCTCCAAAAACAGAACCTGGAACGCTACTCTGTGAGATTCCTATAGAAAGGCAATATCTTCCAATCAATCGAAACGAATATATTAACGTGCTAAAAATGACTATAACTGATCAATTAGGTAGGTTAATTGACCTGAATGGAGAGAATATTGAATATATTTTATATTTGAAAAAAAGTTTAATACAATTATTTAATAAAGTTTATCATAATAAATGTTGATTTATAAGAAACAATTATTGTATAGAAGACAGTATGGTAGCGGGATTGTTAGGCTCTTTAAAAATATTGTTAATTCTCAATTATTCAACATGTCCATAAAAATATAAAAGATGAAGCTCGTTCCATGTATAGCACTATGATTTAACCTCGACTAAAATTTTTTAAGAAAGAGCGAATAAATACGGAAATGATTGGATAGATTACAATTAAAGAGAGTTAAATGATGCGAGATCTCTAAAAGATATAGTTTCAAATAACAAGAGATATTTGAATAAAGTTCTTGATGAACAGAGGAAAGGCGTATTGGATTCAATGATTTTAGGGAGGGGTCTAAAACTACATCCCCGGTGATGCTCTTGTTGAGACCCTTAGTGACAATGGATGATCCAACTCCACTGCTTGGAATTCTTTTAAAGTTTATTTAATAATTTTTTCGTATATAAATGGCAGTGAAACAAGTTGTTGCTCCTTATTGGGAAATATTTGAAAAGTCTATTGTTGATGATTCTACAGCCAAATATGAATATACAGAAATTAGAGAAAACAATGTGAATATATCTCAACAATTAAATTACGATTTCATTTTAAAATATGTAGAATCTTGGATTCATCCTAGTAAAAATAAAAAAAAACAAGTTTTTTTTTAACTGAAAGTAAGGACCGACGATAAAACTTAGAACGAACAGAAATTATTCCGTATATGAAAGGAGCTCTCCTCTCCTCAACGCCTGGCTCTTTACGCTAAAGTTTTTTATTGATTAAAAAAATAGAGTTGTGGGAAAGTCAAACCTTAGCGTAAAGAGTGAGGCGTTGAGGAGGGGAAAGCCCCTTTCATATACGGAATAATTTCTGTTCGTTTTCAGTTTTAACGTCGGTCCTTACTTTCAGTTAAAAAAAACTTTTTTTTATTTAATTTTTGAACGTTTTTGAATGAATGCAGGTTTTCATTTTGGCTCACGGTACATGAATAATCAACACCAAATTTGTATATTAATTTTACTTTTATTTGGTTGAATGGCTTTCTCGAACGTTGTTTAATTTTATTTACAAACGTTTAATTAGTAATAAATATACGTAACTTACGAATTAACTTACGTAACGAACTTCTATATTCGTATATTTTTATTACGTATATTAGGGGGGTTCTCCTCCCTAGTCAATACCTCGCTCTTTACGCTAAAATTCTAATTTTGTTCCAATTATTTAAAAATGACCCCTTAATCACAAAGGCCGTTAATTAGAATAAATAGCTCTTATGAAAGTACTAAAAAATCTTTAGCTTAAAGACCGAGTAGGGGGTGAACCCAATCATATACGTAATATTTTCTGTTTGTTTTAAGTTTTGATGTTGCTCCTTACTTTCAGTTTAAAAACTTGTTTTTTTTTATATAGTTTCTGATCTTTTATTTAAATAATGCTGGGAAGTCTGGCGCTCCCTTCATAGCAATTTTCCTTCCCACATGAAAACTTCCTCCATGTAAAGATCCTCCCACATAACCCCAGACCCATCCCCCCCACTACCAGAAAAAATACCCCTGAAAACATCTGTATACTTCTCAATAACCAGTACTATATGTTAACATTGGGTAAAGTTCATAACTTTCAGCCCTCCCCCCGGGGACTTTTGGGGATTAAAGTCATCCTAAAAGACATAGTTATCATATTTTCGACCATGCTGAACAAAATGACTAACTCAAAATTTTGATCGGGTAACTTTGGGAAAAAACTGAGCATTTGAGGGGGGCCTAGGTGCCCTTAATTTTTTTGGTCACTTAAAAGCGCACTAGAACTTTTAATTTCCATTCCAATGAGCCCTCCCACGATATTCTAGGACCACTGGGTCGATACGATCATCCCTGGGGAAAAAAAAAACACCCATCCTTGAACTTTATTCTGGCAAAAAATACAAAAATCTACATTTTTGCAGAATATTTTCGACCATGCTGAACAAAATGGCTATCTAAAAATTTTGATCGGTCGACTTTGGGAAAAAATGAGTGTGGGAGGGGGCCTAGTTGCCCTCCATTTTTTTGGTCACTTAAAAAGGGCACTAGAACTTTTAATTTCCGTTCCAATGAGCCCTCCCAAGATATTCTAGGAACACTGGGTCGATACGATCACCCCTGGGAAAAAGAAAATAAAAACAAAAAAAACAAATAAACACGCATCCGTGATCTTTCTTCTGGCAAAAAATGAAAAATTCCCCATTTTTGTAGATAGGAGCTTGAAATCTCTACAGTAGGGTTCTCTGATACGCTGAATATGATGGTGTGATTTTCATTAAGGTTCTGTAGCTTTTAGGGGGCCTTTCTCCCTTTTTTCGAAAATCAGCCAAATTTTCTCAGGCGCATAACTTTTGATGGGTAAGATTAAACTTGATGAAGCTTACATATTTGAAATAGAATTAAAATCTGATTCTTTTGATGTATCTATTGGTATCAAAATTCCGTTTTTTAGAGTTTCGGTTACCATTGAGCCGGGTCGCTCCTTGCTTACAGTTCGTTACCACGAACTGTTTGATTTATTTGAAATTTCAGATGACTATAGTCGAAGCGCAGCTACTAATATGTTTTGGTTTCAAGATAAAACCAAATCTGTTGATTCCTTTGAAGCAAAAATGAGTTTGAAAGCACTTTTACACCTGTTGCAGCAGGTGGTGGAACAACTACAACAAAACGACATAACACTTTTAATAGTGGTTTATTTAAAAGATTGAATAAAACAAAAGAAAATCACGGGGTTAATATGTATTTACCATTATCATGATTAGGCTATTTGGATTTTTTCAAGATATTAATGGTGTTTTTAGAGGCGTTACACATCAAATCATAGGCAGCACAATAGTACTGCCTAAGTAAAGAACGATGTTGGCACAATGTATTATTATTTTTTTGTTTTATTTTTCCATACGAGGACACTTCGTATCGAAGGAGTTGCCGTAAAAACTTCGAAAAGGGCTCATTCGATTGGAAATTGGAGTGGCTAGTGCCCTTTTTAATAGTCGAAAGTGATTGGCGAGCAACCATTCCCCCCACCTCCACACCCATCATTCCCCCAAACACATCCAATCAAAATTTTGAGATAGCCATTTTGTGCAGCATAGTTGATTTCCAGATAGAAAATTATGTTTTTTAGGAGGTCACTCCGTCAAAACCCTCAGGGCAAGAGTTTTAAGTTATGCCCTGGGGGCATATAAGAACCTTGTTGGCACAAAATATTATTTATTATCATTTTTTCTTTAGACCAGGGCACTTCTAACCGAAGAGGCTGTCGTAGAAACTTTGAAAAGGGCTCGTTCAATTGGAAATTGGAGCCATTTTCGGCTCATTCAATTGGAAATTGGAGCCATTTTGTGCCATTTTTAATAGTCGAAAGGGATTGGAAGGCAACTAAAATCCCTTCCACGCCCACCATTTCCGGGAACACATCCAATGAAAATTTTGAGATAGCCATTTTGTTCAGCGTAGTTGATTTCCAGATATAAAATATGTTTTTGAGGAGGTCACTCCCCCACAACACTCAGTGCAAGGGTTTTAAGTTATGCCCTGGGGCAATTTAAGGTTTTTATAGAAGGCATTGTCGTACAAACTGCAAAAAAGGCTCATTCGATTGAAAATTCAAAGGGCTAGTGCCCTTTTTAATAGTCGAAAATGATTGGAGGGCCACTAACCCCCCTCTCACGCTCACCTTTCCCCCAAACACATCCAGTCAAAATTTTGAGATAGCCATTTTATTCAACGTAGTTTTAAGTTCTGGAAATTAGGTATTTGAGGATGACAACCCCTCACAGCCTTCAGGGCAAGGGTTGTAAGTTATGCCCTGGGGGCATATAAGTTTTTATAGAACGCATTGCCGTAGAAACTTCAAAAAGGGCTCATTTGATTCAAAATTGAAATGGCTAGTGCCCTTTTTAGTAGTTGAATTTGATTTGAAGGCAACTAACACCCCTTCCATGCCCACTATTTTCCCAAACACATCCAATCAAAATATTTAGTTGGCCATTTTGTTCCACGCAGTTTAAAGTTCAGTAAATTATACCTTTGAGCGGGACACTCCCCCACAGTCTTGAGGGCAAGGGTTATAAGTTATGCCCTGGGGCATATAAGGTTTTTATCGAAATCTTTGTCATAGAAACTTGAAAAAGGGCTCATTCGATTGTAAATTCAAAGGTCTTGTGCCCTTTTTAATTGTCCAAAGTGATTTGTTATCCTCAAAGACATAGTTTCCAGACTTTTCTGATAGGCTTAACAAAACGGCTATATCAAAATTTTGATGGTTAGTGTTTGGGGTAATGACAGGCGTGGAGGGAAAAATTTGCCCTGTTATCACTTTCAACTAATAAAAAAGGCACTAGTCCTCTGAATTTCCAATCGAATGAGCCCTTGTTGAAGCTTCTACGCCAAAACTTTCTATAAAAATGTTATATGCCCCAAGGGCATAACTTACGACCCTTGTCATGAGGGCTAAGGGGGGAGGGTTGTCATCCTCAAAGACATAATTTCGAGACCTTTCAACTACGTTGCAAAAAAGCCATATCAAAATGTCGATCGGAAATGTTTGGGTAAATGATGGGCGTTGGGGGAGGAGGATTCTCCCTCTGATTACTTTCAACTCTGAAAAAGGAAAATATCCCTCTCAATTTCCAATCGAATGAGCCCTTTTTAAAATTTTTATGACAGCACCTTCTATATGACATTATGTGCCCCAGGGCATAACTTACAACCTTACCCCTGAGGGCTGTTGGGGGTTTTCATACTCAAAAACATAATTTCCAGGCCCTTCAACTACGTTCAACAAAATTGATATATCAAACTGTTGATCGGAAGTGTTTGGGGAAATGATGGGCATAGGAAGGGGGGAATTGGCCCTCCCATCGCTTTTGACTATTAAAAAGGGAAAAATGGCGTTGAAAAAAATGGCTATATCAAAATTTTTATTGGATGTTTTTTGGGGCACTAGCCATTCGAAGTTTCTATTACAATGCTCTGTAAACACCTTATATGCTCCCGGGGCATAACTTACCACCTTTACCCTGAGGAATATATGGGGGGGGGGGGGGGGTGATCATCCTTAAAGACATAATATCCAGAAATTTCAAATACGTTGAATAAAATGGCTATCTCAAAATTTTTATTGAATGTGTTTGGGGAAATGGTGGGCGTGAGAGGAAGGTTAGTTACCCTCCAATTACTTTCAACTATTAAAAAGCGCACTAGGCCTTTCAATTTTCTATCAAATGAGCTCTTTTTGAAGTTTTAAGACAACGCTTTCTATAAAAACCTCACACGCTCCCAGGTCATAACTTACAACCCTTGCCCCGAGGGCTGTGGGGGGTTTTCATCCTCAAAGACATAATTTCCAGAACTTTCAGAACTTTCTTTCAAAAAAATGGCTACCTAAAAATTTTGACTGTATGTGATTGGGAAAATGCTGGGCGCGAGAGGGGGGTTAGTTGCCCTCCAATTACTTTCGACTAATAAAAAGGCACTAGCCATTTCAATTTCCAATGAAAAGAGCCCCTTTCGAAGTTTCTACGAAAACGCTTTTTATAAAAACCTTATATACCCACAGGGCATAGCTTACAACCCTTGCCCTGAGAGCTGTGGGGGGGGGGGGGGGGGTTTCATCGTTAAAAACCTAATTTCAAAAAATTTCAACTACGTTGAACAAAACGGCTGTCTAAAAATTTAGATTGTATGTGTTTGGGGAAAAGGTGGGCGTGAGAGGGGGGTTAGTTGCCCTCCAATCACTTTCGACTATTAAAAAGGGCACTAGCCCTTTGAATTTCCAATCGAATGAGCCCTTTTTGAAGTTTCTACGAAAACGCTTTTTATAAAAACCTTATATACCCACAGGGCATAGCTTACAACCCTTGCCCTGAGAGCTGTGGGGGGGGGGGGGGGGGGGTTTCATCGTTAAAAACCTAATTTCCAAAAATTTCAACTACGTTGAACAAATGGCTGTCTAAAAATTTAGATTGTATGTATTTGGGGAAAAGGTGGGCGTGAGAGGGGGGTTAGTTGCCCTCCAATCACTTTCGATTATTAAAAAGGGCACTAGCCCTTTGATTTCCAATCGAATTTTTCAAGTTTCTACGACAAACCTTTTAATAAAAACCATATATGCCCCTAGGGTATAACGTATAACCCTTGCCCTGGTGGCTCTGAGGGGGGTTATCATCCTCAAAGACCTAGTTTCGAGAACTTTCAACTACGTTGAACAAAATGGCTATCTCAAAATTTTGATTGGATGTGTTTGGATAAATGGTGGGCTATAACTTACAACCCTTACCCACAGACTCTGGGGGATTCTATCCACCCCAAAGGCCTCGTTAAATGATCTTCGGACTATTTATAAACATATGGCTGTCTAAAAATTTTCATTAGATACATATTTGGAAGTTTACGACATAGGAGGGTGGCAGCTGCGCCTGATCACTTTGACTCTTAAAAAGGGAACTAGAGCATCTGATTTCCAATCCAATAAGCCCTCTCCGGACCTGTCCATAAGCACCTTATATACCGTCAGGGTATAACTTATAACCCTTGCGCTGAGGGCTTTGGGAGGGGGTGTCGTCCTCAAAGACATAATTTCCAGACCTTTCAACAGCGCTGAACAAAATGGCTATATAAAATTTTTAATTAGATATCTTTTGGGTTATTGATGGGTGGAGGGGGGGGGGGGCTGGGATTGTTGCCCTCCAATCACTTTTGAATGGTAAAAAAGGCCCTTCCAATTTCCAATCGAATGAGCCTTAATTCAAGTTTCCACGACAACAAATGATTATCTCAATGTTTCTATTATATACATTTTGATAAAACACGAGGTGTGTGTGTGGGTGGGGGTATCCACTCTCCGATCACTATGAATCTTAAAAAGGGTACTAGAACTTCTGATTACCAATCCAATAAGCACCCTCCAGAGTTTATACGATCACCTTGTCTATATAAACATTATGCCCCCAGGGTATAGCTTACAAGCCATTCTTAGAGAGATGGGGGGGGGGCTTATCATCCTCAAAGACACATTACCCAGACCTTCTAACTACGCTGAAAAATATGACTGTACCAAAATGTGTATTAGATGTGTTTGGGGAAATGGTGGGCTTGTTTAGGGGGGTTAGTTAATAATTTTCGTCTATTAAAAGGGGGACTTCTGATTACCAATCCAATGAGCCCCCTCCAAAGTTTATACGATCATCCTTTCTACATAAGCCTTATATGTCCCCAGGTTAAAGCTTACAACCCATGCGCCGAGGGATTGGGGGGGGGGGGGGGGGTATCATCCTTAAAAGACATAATTCCCAGACCTTCTAACTACGCTGAACAAAACGGCTATATCAAAATTTGTATTGGATGTGTTTGGGGAAATGGTGGGCGTGTTTGGGTTAGTTGCCCTCCAATCACTTTCGTCTATTAAAAGGGGGGCTTCTGATTACCAATCCAATGAGCCCCCTCCAAAGTTTGTACGATCATCCTTCCTAAATAAGCTTTATGTGCCCCCATGGTAAGGCTTACAACCATTGCCTTGACGATTGTGGGTGGGGGGGGGTCATCATCTTCAAAGACATAGTTTCTGGACCTTTTGACTGCGTTGAACAAAATTGATATCTCAAAATTTTGAGTGGTTGCGTTTGGGGAAATGTTGGGTGTTGGAGGGATGTTATTTGCCCTCCAATACCTTTTGACCATTAGAAAGGCCACTAGCCGTTTCAATTATCAATCGAATGAGCTTTTTTAAAGTTTCTACAACAATTCCTTCGATACGAAGTGCCCTGGTTTAAAACCAAAAAACAATAATAATAAAAAAAAACATTATGCCCACATCGCTCTCTACTTAGGCAGCGCTATTGCACTTCCTATGATATCTAAAAGTCGTTTTAATAAGGGGATTTCACCCCCCCTGGCTTGGGTGCTTCGAGCCAACCCTGACTGCTTGATGATCCAAAGGTCAAAAACTACAACTCCTGGGTTGAAATAAACCCCCAAAAGCACCAAGGTTAAGGGCTGAAAAATACTCAAGTTGCCCTTTGTTTACACATAAGGTTATTAATTGGGATAAAAGGGCATTTTTTATCCTGGGTCTCCAAAAAGGCTTAGAGTGTCAAGGTAAAAATTTAAGGAAATGTTGAGAGGCATGTCGAACAAAACCAAACCACACTAAATGCATGTTGGTGTTCCAAAGGACAAACCAGAACATCTAAGGAACGCAATAAGTTGATATTTTCAGGGTATGTTGAAGGAAATGTTGAATGGAACTGTAACCTGTCCCCTCCACTATGCCTTCGGGGATGCCATGCCCTCCACAACTCAGGGGCAATTACTGTAAATTATGAAGTTTGCCTATGGTTTAAACGCAGGGCTATCATTTGGAAAAGGGCCAATATTTGATTCTGGGTGTGTCCAAAAGAATAAGGGTATTAAGGCAAAACTTTAGGGAATATTGAGGGGTATTCTGAGGTAAATGAAAAGACACTTGGTTCACCCAGTTTGTCAAAAAGTCGTATCTGCTATGTCTTATGAACGGCTGAGGGTTTGAAGTAGAAATTCTGTTAAAAGGGAATGTTAAAAAGTGGTTGGAGGGCAACCGTCCCCTCTCCCTTGTGTTTTATTAGTTGATCACCACCCAATGACAGTCGATAAAATTTTGAGATAACCATCATGTTTAAATAGCCTGAAGGTCAAATAACTATACTTTTGGGGATGAAATAACCCCCTGCGTTCCGTGGAACAACGGCTTTAAGTTATAACAGTTCACCATTGTATATATATATATATTATATATATATATATATATATATATATATATATATATATATATATATATATATATATATATATATATATATATATATATATATATATATATATATATATATATATATATATATATATATATATATATAAGTAGTATTGATATACACAGTCCGAAACTTACATAGGAACTTACACCTGAGGGTATACACAGTCCGAAACTTACATTGAATTGCGCAAGAAAAACCCATGCCTGAGACATTAAACTTACGCGTGAACATTTTAAAAAGCTAATCTGCCTTGGAAACAGTTTGACGTGTTCGGGGAGATTACGTTCCTTGGCGTTTGATTGACATTTGCAAAAAAGGGGTAATTAGTGATTGGATAATTTTTTAACATGAAATCTCTGAATAAAATATTTTTGGAGGGATGGGATGATGGGAGAAGGATTTCTTAGAGTACTTATAGTGCTGTACTGTGGGCCGACTTGCTAGCGAAAAACCCGTATGGTTGACTTGAACTAAATCAAAATACACTATGTGCACGCAGATTTTCAAAATGGCGTATCTCAAAAAGGGATTTGTGTATTAAGTTGGAACTTTCAGAGAGTGCTTAAAGGAAAAGTCAATTCACCAAAAGGAAATATGTGCACGCTCAGGCTGGGGTTGAGTTGCACGGGAGTTGAGTTGCACGGAGGGTTGAGTTGCACGAGGGTTCAGTTAAAGGGGGTACAGTTACAAGGGGGTTTAGTTAAATTGGGTCGAGTTGCACGAGGGTTCAGTAGCACGAGGGTTCAGTAGCACGGGGGTTCAGTTGTACGGGGTTTCGGTTATACAAGGGTTCAGTTACATGGGGAGTTCAGTTGCACGGGGGTTTAGTTAAATGAGGTTGAGTTGCACGGGGGTTGAGTTGCGCGAGGGATTCAGTTGCACGAGGGTTCAGTTACATGCGGGTTCAGTTACACGGGGTTTAGTTAAATGTGGTTGAGTTGCACGGGGGGTTGAGTTGCACGAGGGTTCAGTTAAAGGAGATTCAGTTGCACGGGGGTTTGAGTCATTTTTACGGGGTTTGAGAGACTCTGTTGCCTGATTCCGTGTGGTTTTTCTTTACTTGGTGCCCATTAAAAAAACGATAGAAATAGTTAATTCTTTCAAAAATCTTTTTCGAAGTAACTAAAAGGCATCTGTCTTTGTAATTAGAGAAATGCTCCCTTTTGGAAAAACGGGCATCGCAAGCTTGTGTTATCTTAGAGATTAATGCGTAACTCGAGACATCTTGGTAAAGTTTTTAATAGAGGCTGTTTCCAAAAAAATTTGGGATTCATTAACTTTAGTTTTGCCAGTCAAAAGCTATGAGTTTGAGAAAATTGCCTGATTATCGAAAAATGAAGAAACACCTTCCAAAAGTCGACAGGAATGGGATTGTCTTGAGGGGGGAATTTTCCATGGAAGAGGTGGAGGGTATTTTTACGTGAAAACAACTTCAACCGTGCCCAGCCCCCGCGATTAGGAATTAAATTATAAGAAAAAGTTTCTTCAACTGAAAGTAAGGAGCAACATCAAAACTTAAAAACGGACAGAAAATAGAGGCTGTTTCCAAAATATTTAGGATTCATTAACTTTAGTGTTGCCAGTCAAAAGCTATGAGTTTGAGAAAATTGCCTGATTATCGAAAAATGAAGAAACACCTTCCAAAAGTCGACAGGAATGGGATTGTCTTGAGGGGGGAATATTCCATAGAAGAGGTGGAGGGTATTTTTACGTGAAAACAACTTCAACCGTGCCCAGCCCCCCGCGATCAGAAATTAAATTATAAAAAAAGTTTCTTCAACTGAAAGTAAGGAGCAACATCAAAACTTAAAAACGGACAGAAAATAGAGGCTGTTTCCAAAAGATTTAGGATTCATTAACTTTAGTGTTGCCAGTCAAAAGCTATGAGTTTGAGAAAATTGCCTGACTATCGAAAAATAAAGAAACACCTTCCAAAAGTCGACAGGAATGGGATTGTCTTGAGGGGGGAATTTTCCATGGAAGAGGTGGAGGGTATTTTTACGTGAAAACAACTTCAACCGTGCCCAGCCCCCCGCGATCATAAATTAAATTATAAAAAAGTTTCTTCAACTGAAAGTAAGGAGCAACATCAAAACTTAAAAACGGAAAGAAAATAAAGGCTGTTTCCGAAAGATTTAGGATTCATTAACTTTAGTGTTGCCAGTCAAAAGCTATGAGTTTGAGAAAATTGCCTGATTATCGAAAAATGAAGAAACACCTTCCAAAAGTCGACAGGAATGGGATTGTCTTGAGGGGGGAATTTTCCATAGAAGAGGTGGAGGGTATTTTTACGTGAAAACAACTTCAACCGTGCCCAGCCCCCCGCGATCATAAATTAAATTATAAAAAAAGTTTCTTCAACTGAAAGTAAGGAGCAACATCAAAACTTAAAAACGGACAGAAAATAGAGGCTGTTTCCAAAAAGATTTAGGATTCATTAACTTTAGTGTTGCCAGTCAAAAGCTATGAGTTTGAGAAAATTGCCTGATTATCGAAAAATGAAGAAACACCTTCCAAAAGTCGACAGGAATGGGATTGTCTTGAGAGGGGGAATTTTCCATAGAAGAGGTAGAGGGTATTTTTACGTGAAAACAACTTCAACCGTGCCCAGCCCCCCGCGATCAGAAATTAAATTATAAAAAAGTTTCTTCAACTGAAAGTAAGGAGCAACATCAAAACTTAAAAACGGACAGAAAATAGAGGCTGTTTCCAAAAGATTTAGCATTCATTAACTTTAGTGTTGCCAGTCAAAAGCTATGAGTTTGAGAAAATTGCCTGATTATCGAAAAATGAAGAAACACCTTCCAAAAGTCGACAGGAATGGGATCGTCTTGAGGGGGGGAATTTTCCATGGAAGAGGTGGAGGGTATTTTTACGTGAAAACAACTTCAACTGTGCCCAGCCCCCCGCGATCAGAAATTAAATTATAAAAAAATTTTCTTCAACTGAAAGTAAGGAGCAACATCAAAACTTAAAAACGGACAGAAAATAGAGGCTGTTTCCAAAAGATTTAGGATTCATTAACATTTTCAACTTTATTTATTTTTTTCTTTTTGTACATGTCTTAAAATGTCAAAATATGCTTACGGCTCTAACAATTGTGCTCTGTGATTGGTCAGAGACACGATGTGGCTTTCCCACTGGTATTCTATGACGGGTTATTGACATTAGCTAGTCTATTGCATGTATTAAATTAGTATTTTTTACGCAGTGGAACGATAAACACATAAGTCATATCTTTAAAAAAAAGTGAAGATGGAACATTTTAATAGAGTGTGTTCACATAACAAGGTTTTTGTAGCATTGAATGCCGACAAGGAGAAGTATTTAAACTATGAAACAAGTACAAGTGGTAGCACTATTGGAAATGTATGCATGCATTGTCATGACAGTAAGGAATTAAATTTCTTTGGAATACCGAAAAAATTCAACTCTTATGATGGTGGTTATGCGAGATTGAGATCTCCAGAGATGATTGCACTCAAAGAGAATGCTAACATAAAAATAATTGTTGATGATAGAGGACAACTCCTTGCTACTGCTGCAGGTAACACATTACCTACGGATACACCCAATCATCAGCTTTCGGGTATTAGCATTCAACGGAAGGCTAATAAAAGAAAGGCTTACTCTGCAACTAATATCGTAAACCATATCTTGTTTACGTGCCGAAACTGTTACCTGTGTAAAAATAATGTGTTAATAGACAGTGAAATTGCCAGAAAAACAAAAACGGCATTGTCAAAAAATATCACTACGGAATATAAAGAAGAAACGATGAAAAACAAAGCACCAGCAAACGTTACTGGCATTGATCAAACAGTCAATGAATCAAATAATACCAAAGACGAAAAGCATATTGAGCCTGTTCATGAGACACCAGTAAAAATTGCGTATGATTCAAAATGGAATAATGATTATTCTACTGATTACGAACTAAGAGAAGACAATAACTACAATATCAAGAGAGAACATGGTGAACTATTTTATGGAACAGATTCAAAATGTCCAAAGTTAATCATTGATATTAATAATGTATCATAATATATTTTTGTATTAATATTCTACATAGCACTATTTCCTTAAAAATATTACATTGTTATATGTTCATTATTTTTTAGAGTAAGCTAGCATATCAAGCGTTTAGAATGTCCATTAAAACATCAGAGATATTTTAAAGGTTACGTGCGCGCACGTAACCTCGTCTAAATTAACCTTAAAAAATGAAATAAAGCTATGTCGACTTTGCATATTTTATTCAACATATCCGACAATTGATGCAGAAAAAGCATAGAGTTTGTTACTTACTTACTTACATTTTTTTCATAATTTCTTGAATTAAATTTCTGCATTGTGCATCCAAATGGGGAATTCAAGAAAGAGTTTGTTACTTACTTGCGATTTTTTCATAGTTTCTTGAATAAAGTATCTGTATTGTGTATCCAAGGGGTGACTTCAAGAAAGAGTGTGTTAATTACTTACAAATATTTTCATATTTTCTTGAATGAAATGTCTTCTTTGTGTATCCAAGAGGTGAATTCAAGAAAGAGTTTGTTACTTACTTACTTACTTACCTACTTACAATTTTTTCATAATGACAAAATGACATATCCAACAACGGATGTTGATAAAGAATTTATTCATTCTGATACCTAGATTTTGTCAATGTTACCTCATGTGTCTGACAATTGATGTATGCAAATTCCTTTTCTCAAATCTCCGATGTCTTAATAGACATTCTAAACGTTTGATATGCTAGCATACTCTAAAAATAATGAAAACATAACAATGTAATGCATAATATATTTTTAAAGAAATAATGCTATGTAGATTATTAATACAAAATTATATTATCACACATAGTCATACACACGTAAACTCTTAAACATCCAGAAACGATGGTCCCATGATATAGAATAGTTTTTACCATGTCTAATGCATTTATCACGATCAGGTATGTCCTTAGGTATCCAGTGCGCGAAGAACCGGACCTCGTCTTCAGGACGATGATAAACCCCTTCAAATTTAGGACACTTAAATTATTCTAGATTGAAAAAATGAATCCTAGGGTCACACTTTTGAATTAAAATTTTATCTGTAGGTACATTACCCTTTACATAGAGTGCTTCAACCCCGAATTTCACTGACTTCCTCCTGGACATTTCTCAGTTCCTGACCACTATTATTAAGTGGTGTAATCACTCTATCTTAGAATCCTAGTCTGTTTATACGATGTAATGTAGTAATCCACAAGCTTTTATCATACTCATACACGTTGTAGTTCACTATCCAATGATAACAGTCAGTTTTTTCGAGTTCCATTGACAATAATAAAAATGCACATTCAAATATAACACCACAAAATGATTTTTTCAAACCGATAAATTCTGTGTCATAGAGTCCTATCATCTTGGAAGCTATTAATGTAGTTGTTAAGAAAAGAAATACATCATCAAACTTTTATACATTCGCTCAAGGTTGAATGAAGTTATGGCTAAGGGGGATGACTCCTAAAAGCATCTGAATTCATTTTGGGGAGGAGTCATAAAACCCTTAGAATTCATTGCGGGGAGGAGTCATAGAACTCTTGGTATCTCTTGCATGCAAATGAAGCCTGGAAATTACATTTTTTTATAATTTCTGTATTGTGTATCCAAGAGGTGAATTCAAGAAAGATATTTTGTCATTTTAAGATATGTACAAAAGAAAAAGATAAAAAATAAATAAAGTTGAATAATTTCGAAGTTTAAAAAAAAATAGTTTGTTTTATGAAAAAAAAAATTATTGAATTAGAACCATCAGTCCTCATCATTATGAGTATCCAAAACTGGACTTAAGTTTCACATTTAAACTAGAGAATTGTATTTTCCATAATTTTCTTGCAAGAAACTAAAGTTTACGGTCAAAAGACCCTTATTAGCTCAGATTTTAAGGAAATAGTTTTATTTTTCGATCCAAAAATAGACTTAAGTCTCACATTTGAACCAGAGAATTGTATTTTCCATAATTTTCTTACAAAAAACTAGAGTTTACGGTCAAAAACCCTTAATAGCTCAGATTTCACGGAAATAGTGTGTCTGACAATAGATGTACGCAAATTCCTTTTCTTACATCTCTGATGTTTTAATGGACATTCTAGACGCTTGATATGCTAGCTTACTCTAAAAAATAATGAACACATAACAATGTAGTATTTTTAATGAAATAATGCTATATAGAATATTAATACAAAAATATATTATGATACATTATTAGTATCAATGATTAACTTTGGACATATTGAATCTGTTCCATAAAATAGTTCCCCATGTTCTCTCTTGATATTGTAGTTATTGTCTTCTCTTAGTTCGTAATCAGTAGAATAATCATTATTCCATTTTGAATCATACACAATTTTTACTGGTGTCTCATGAACAGGCTCAATATGCTTTTCGTCTTTGGTATTATTTGATTCATTGACTGTTTGATCAATGCCAGTAACGTTTGCTGGTGCTTTGTTTTTCATCGTTTTTTCTTTATATTCCGTAGTGATAATTTTTGACAATGCTATTTTTGTTTTTCTGGCAATTTCACTGTCTATTAACACATTATTTTTACACAGGTAACAGTTTCGGCACGTAAACAAGATATGGTTTACGATATTAGTTGCAGAGTAAGCCTTTCTTTTATTAGCCTTCCGTTGAATGCTAATACCCGAAAGCTGATGATTGGGTGTATCCGTAGGTAATGTGTTACCTGCAGTAGTAGCAAGGAGTTGTCCTCTATCATCAACAATTATTTTTATGTTAGCATTCTCTTTGAGTGCAATCATCTCTGGAGATCTCAATCTCGCATAACCACCATCATAAGAGTTGAATTTTTTCGGTATTCCAAAGAAATTTAATTCCTTACTGTCATGACAATGCATGCATACATTTCCAATAGTGCTACCACTTGTACTTGTTTCATAGTTTAAATACTTCTCCTTGTTGGCATTCAATGCTACAATAACCTTGTTATGTGAACACACTCTTAAAATGTTCCATCTTCACTTTTTTTTTAAAGATATGACTTATGTGTTTATCGTTCCACTGCGTAAAAAATACTGATTTAATACATGCAATAGACTAGCTAGTGTCGATAACCGGTCATAGAATACCAGTGGGAAAGCCACATCGTGTCTCTGACCAATCATAGAGCACAATTGTTAGAACCGTAAGCATATTTTGACATTTTAAGATATGTACAAAAAGAAAAAAAATAAATAAAGTTGAAAATGTTAATGAATCCTAAATCTTTTGGAAACAGCCTCTATTTTCTGTCCGTTTTTAAGTTTTGATGTTGCTCCTTACTTTCAGTTGAAGAAACTTTTTTTATAATTTAATTTCTGATCGCGGGGGGCTGGGCACGGTTGAAGTTGTTTTCACGTAAAAATATCCTCCACCTCTTCCATGGAAAATTCCCCCCCCTCAAGGCAATCCCATTCCTGTCGACTTTTGGAAGGTGTTTCTTCATTTTTCGATAATCAGGCAATTTTCTCAAACTCATAGCTTTTGACTTGCAACACTAAAGTTAATGAATCCTAAATCTTTTAGAAACAGCCTCTATTTTCTGTCCGTTTTTAAGTTTTGATGTTGCTCCTTACTTTTAGTTGAAGAAACTTTTTTTTATAATTTAATTTCCTATCGCGGGGGGCTGGGCACGGTTGAAGTTGTTTTCTCGTAAAAATACCCTCCACCTCTTCCATGGAAAATTCCCCCCCTCAAGACAATCCCATTCCTGTCGACTTTTGGAAGGTGTTTCTTCATTTTTCGATAATCAGGCAAATTTCTCAAACTCATAGCTTTTGACTGGCAACACAAAAGTTAATGAATCCTAAATCTTTTAGAAACAGCCTCTATTTTCTGTCCGTTTTTAAGTTTTGATGTTGCTCCTTACTTTTAGTTGAAGAAACTTTTTTTTTAAGCTAGTGTCGATAACCGGTCATAGAATACCAGTGGGAAAGCCATATCGTGTCTCTGACCAATCATAGAGCACAATTGTTAGAGCCGTAAGCATATTTTGACATTTTAAGATATGTACAAAAAGAAAAAAAAATAAATAAAGTTGAAAATGTTAATGAATCCTATATCTTTTGGAAACAGCCTCTATTTTCTGTCCGTTTTTAAGTTTTGATGTTGCTCCTTACTTTCAGTTGAAGAAACTTTTTTTATAATTTAATTTCTGATCGCGGCGGGCTGGGCACGGTTGAAGTTGTTTTCACGTAAAAATACCCTCCACCTCTTCCATGGAAAATTCCCCCCTCAAGACAATCCCATTCCTGTCGACTTTTGGAAGGTGTTTCTTCATTTTTCGATAATCAGGCAATTTTCTCAAACTCATAGCTTTTGACTGGCAACACTAAAGTTAATGAATCCTAAATCTTTTGGAAACAGCCTCTATTTTCTGTCCGTTTTTAAGTTTTGATGTTGCTCCTTACTTTCAGTTGAAGAAACTTTTTTTATAATTTAATTTCTGATCGCGGGGGGCTGGGCACGATAGAAGTTGTTTTCACTTAAAAATACCCTCCACCTCTTCTATGGAAAATTCCCCCCCCCCCTTCAAGACAATCCCATTCCTGTCGACTTTTGGAAGGTGTTTCTTCATTTTTCGATAATCAGACAATTTTCTCAAACTCATAGCATTTGACTGGCAACACTAAAGTTAATGAATCCTAAATCTTTTGGAAACAGCCTCTATTTTCTGTCCGTTTTTAAGTTTTGACGTTGCTCCTTACTTTCAGTTGAAGAAAATTTTTTATAGTTTAATTTCTGATCGCGGGGGGCTGGGCACGGTTGAAGTTGTTTTCACGTAAAAATACCCTCCACCTCTTCCATGGAAAATTCCCCCCTCAAGACCATCCCTTTCCTGTCGACTTTTGGAAGGTGTTTCTTCATTTTTCGATAATCAGGCAATTTTCTCAAACTCATAGCTTTTGACTGGCAACACTAAAGTTAATGAATCCTAAATCTTTTTGTAAACAGCCTCTATTTTCTGTCCGTTTTTAAGTTTTGATGTCGCTCCTTACTTTCAGTTGAAGAAACTTTTTTTTATAATTTAATTTCTGATCGCGGGGGGCTGGGCACGGTTGAAGTTGTTTTCACGTAAAAATACCCTCCACCTCTTCTATGGAAAATTCCCCCCTCAAGACAATCCCATTCCTGTCGACTTTTGGAAGGTGTTTTCTTCATTTTTCGATAATCAGACAATTTTCTCAAACTCATAGCTTTTGACTGGTAACACTAAAGTTCATGAATCCTAAATCTTTTGGAAACAGCCTCTATTTTCTGTCCGTTTTTAAGTTTTGACGTTGCTCCTTACTTTCAGTTGAAGAAACTTGTTTATAATTTAATTTCTGATCGCGGGAGGCTGGGCACGGTTGAAGTTGTTTTCACGTAAAAATACCTCCACCTCTTCCATGGAAAATTCCCCCCTCAAGACGATCCCATTCCTGTCGACTTTTGGAAGGTGTTTCTTCATTTTTCGATAATCAGACAATTTTCTCAAACTCATAGCTTTTGACTGGTAACACTAAAGTTCATGAATCCTAAATCTTTTGGAAACAGCCTCTATTTTCTGTCCGTTTTTAAGTTTTAATGTTGCTCCTTACTTTCAGTTGAAGAAACTTTTTTTATAATTTAATTTCTGATCGTGGGGGGCTGGGCATGGTTGAAGTTGTTTTCACGTAAAAATACCCTCCACCTCTTCTATGGAAAATTCCCCCCTCAAGACAATCCCATTCCTGTCGACCTTTGGAAGGTGTTTCTTCATTTTACGATAATCAGACAATTTTCTCAAACTCATAGCTTTTGACTGGTAACACTAAAGTTCGTGAATCCTAAATCTTTTGGAAACAGCCTCTATTTTCTGTCCGTTTTTAAGTTTTGACGTTGCTCCTTACTTTCAGTTGAAGAAACTTTTTATAATTTAATTTCTGATCGCGGGGGGCTGGGCACGGTTGAAGTTGTTTTCACGTAAAAATACCCTCCACCTCTTCCATGGAAAATTGCCCCCTCAAGACAATCCCATTCCTGTCGACTTTTGGAAGGTGTTTCTTCATTTTTCGATAACCAGGCAATTTTATCAAACTCATAGCTTTTGACTGGTAACACTAAAAATAATGAATCCTAAATCTTTTGGAAACAGCCTCTATTTTCTGTCCGTTTTTAAGTTTTGATGTTGCTCCTTACTTTCAGTTGAAGAAACTTTTTTATAATTTAATTTCTGATCGTGGGGGGGCTGGGCACGGTTAAAGTTGTTTTCACGTAAAAATACCCTCCATCTCTTCCATGGAAAATTCCCCCCTCAAGACAATCCCATTCCTGTCGAGTTTTGGAAGGCGTTTCTTCATTTTTCGATAATCAGGCAATTTTCTCAAACTCATTGCTTTTGACTGGAAACACTAAAGTTAATGAATCCTAAATCTTTTGGAAACAGCCTCTATTTTCTGTCCGTTTTTAAGTTTTGATGTTGCTCCTTACTTTCAGTTGAAGAAACTTTTTTATAATTTAATTTCTGATCGCGGGGGCTGGGCACGGTTGAAGTTGTTTTCACGTAAAAATACCCTCCCCCTCTTCTATGGAAAATTCCCCCCTCAAGACAATCCCATTCCTGTCGACTTTTGGAAGGTGTTTCTTCATTTTTCGATAATCAGGCAATTTTCTCAAACTCATAGCTTTTGACTGGCAACACTAAAGTTAATGAATCCTAAATCTTTTGGAAACAGCCTCTATTAAAAACTTTACCAAGATGTCTCGAGTTACGCATTAATCTCTAAGATAACACAAGCTTGCGATGCCTGTTTTTCCAAAAGGGAGCATTTCTCTAATTACAAAGACAGATGCCTTTTAGTTACATTGTAAAAGATTTTTGAAAGAAATAACTATTTCTATCGTTTTTTTAATGGGCACCAAGTAATGAAAAACCACACGGAATCAGGCAATAGAGTCTCTCAAACCCCGTAAAAATGACTCAAACCCTCTCGCAACTGAACCCCCTTTAACTGAACCCTCGTGCAACTCAACCCCCCGTGCAACTCAACCACATTTAACTAAACCCGTGTAACTGAACCCGCATGTAACTGGACCCCCGTGCAACTGAATCCCTCGTGCAACTCAACCCCGTGCAACTCAACCTTATTTAACTAAACCCTAGTGCAACTGAACTCTCCATGTAACTGAACCCTTGTATAACCGAAACCCCGTACAACTAAACCCCCGTGTACCTGTACCCCCTTTAACTGAACCCTCGTGCAACTCAACCCTCCGTGCAACTCAACTCCCGTGCAACTCAACCCCAGCCTGAGCGTGCACATATTTCCTTTTGGTGAATTGACTTTCCCTTTAAGCACTCTCTGAAAGTTCCAACTTAATACACAAATCCCTTTTTGAGATATGCCATTTTGAAAATCTGCGTGCACATAGTGTATTTTGATTTAGTTCAAGTGAACCATACGGGTTTTTCGCTGGCAAGTCGGCCCACAGTACAGCACTATAAGTACTCTAAGAAATCCTTCTCCCATCATCCCATCCCTCCAAAAATATTTTATTCAGAGATTTCATGTTAAAAATTATCCAATCACTAATTACCCCTTTTTTGCAAATGTAAATCAAACGCCAAGGAACGTAATCTCCCCGAACACGTCAAACTGTTTCCAAGGCAGATTAGCTTTTTAAAATGTTCACGCGTAAGTTTAATGTCTCAGGCATGGGTTTTTCTTGCGCAATTCAATTTAAGTTTCGGACTGTGTATACCCTCAGGTGTAAGTTTCTATGTAAGTTTCGGACTGTGTATATCAATACTACTTATATATATATATATATATATATATATATATATATATATATATATATATATATATATATATATATATTATATATATATATATATATATATATATATATATATTATATATATATATATATATATATATAATATATATATATATATATATATAATATATATATATATATATATATATATATATATATATATATATATATACATATATATATATATTTATAAGGGTTGTTACTGGGTAAGGGGGTAATATTTGATCTGGAATATCCAAAAAGGCTTTTGGTATTAAGATGAGACTTTCAGGAACTGTTGAGGAGGATGTCGGACTGAGGTGAATTATTCAAAGTAGTTACCAAAGGAAATATCGGCACTATCTAAGGAACAACTGAGGGCATTGAGCTGAAACTTTCAGGGCATGTTATGAGGGAGGTTGAAAGTGGTCGGAGGGTGACCCCCACCTCTTTTACGCTTTTTAGTGGTCCCCCTCCTGGATATATCTAATCAAAATTTGTAATAGCCACCAAGATCACAGTAGTCTATAAGTCAAATTACTAGCTTCTGGAGATGACATAGCCTCCCACATGCCATGGAGTAAAGGATGTAAGAATCGCAAGTTGCCCATTGTTCCTGCATATGGTTTGCTATTAGGAAAGGGGGAAATATTTGATCCTTGACCTCTAAAAGTCTTGAGTTATTAAAATGAAACTTTCAGTAAATATAAAGGGGGATGATTAAGAGTGATCCCAAGCCGGCCAGTTTCCCCCACCCGCCCTTTTTATGTTTCCTCCTCAACACTAATATACTTTAACGCAAAATATTTTCTCATAATTTCAATCGTTGTTTCGGAGGGGTCATCTATATTAACAATTGGGGGGGGGGGACAGCTGTCCTCCGATGACTTTCAAGAATTCCCTTAACATTTTCTGAAAGCATACGCTTGATCAACTCAATCGTCCTTGAGATATTGTTGATAAACCTTTTTCACAGCAAGCACAGTCAGAGTTTGCTTTGATTTTGTTCAATACCACTTCAACATTTCCTGAAAGTAGAAGCAAGTAAAATTAATCACAGTTGCGGATAGTTGCAGTCACAGTTATGAGTAGTCACACTGAGTCGCATTTTCAAGTCAAAAGTTTCACGTTATACCCTCACCTGCTCCTACGAAATTAAAGATACACATTTTTGATAGCCTGGATGCACATAGCGTCTTCTGAATTAGTTCAACATACCCCTAAACATTCTGCAAAACTTAACATCAATACCCTTAGTCTTATGGTGCATGTTAAAATATGGTGCATGATTATATTATCATAGGCAGCGCACTAGCGCTGCCTAAGTAAAGAACGATGTGGGCACAATGTGTTTTTTTTCTCCATACCCAGGCACTTCGTATCGAAGGAGTTGTCGTAAATCCTTCGAAAAGGGCTCATTGGAAATTGGAGAGGCTAGTGCCCTTTTTAATAATCGAAAGTGATTGGAGGGCAACTAGCCCCCCCCCCACGCCCATCATTCCCCCAAACACATCCAATCGAAATTCTGAGATAGCCATTTTGTTCAGCGTAGTTGATTTCCAGATAGAAATTATGTTTTGAGGAGGACACTCCCCCACAGCCCTCAGGGCAAGGGATTTAAGTTATGCCCTGGGGGCATATAAGGTTTTTAAAGAAGGCGTTATCGTAGAAACTTCAAAAAAAGCTCATTCGATTGGAAATTCAAAGGGCTAGTGCTCTTTTTAATAGTCGAAAGTGATTGGAGGGCAACTAGCCCCCCCCCCACAACCATCCTTCCCTCTAACACAACCAATAAAAATTTTGAGATAGCCATTTTGTTCAGCGTAGTTGATTTCCAGATAGAAAAAATGTTTTTGAGGAGGACACTCCCCCACAACCCTCAGGGCAAGGATTATGAGTTATGCCATGGGGGTATATAAGGTTTTTATTGAAATCTTTGTCATAGACCAAAAAGGGCTCATTCGATTTTAAATTCAAAGGGCTAGTACCCTTTTTAATAGTCGAAAGTGATTTGAGGGCAACTAACCCCCCTAACCTATCCTACCATAAACCAGAGACGACACACACATAGAGAAGACACACACATAGAGACGACACACACACACAGAGACGACAAACACACAGAGACGACACACAAACACAGACGACAAACACACAGAGACGACACACACGCTGAGAAGACACACACACAGAGACGATAAACAGACAAAGACGACACACACACAGAGACGACACACACACAGGGACAACACACACATAGAGACGGCACACATAGAGATAATACATATAGATACACATAGAGATAAGGTTTTTACTGAAATCTTTGTCGTAGAAACTCGAAAAAGGGCTCATTCGATTTGAAATTCAAAGTACTAGTACCCTTTTTAATAGTCCAAAGTGATTTGAGGGTAACTAGGGCTAGTCTCACGCCCACCTTTTCCCCAGACACTCCCCCACAACCCTCAGTGCAAGGATAATAAGTTATGCCCTGGGGGCATATAAGGTTCTTATTTAAATCTATGTCGTAGAAAATTGAAAAGGGACTCATTTGATTTGAAATTCAAACGGCTAGTACCCTTTTTAATAGTCGAAAGTGATTTGAGGGCAACTACCCTCGCTCTCACACCCATCTTTTCCCTAAACACATCCAATCAGAATTTTTAGATAACCATTTTATTCAACGTCGTTGAAAGTTTTGGGAATCAGGTCTTTAAGGATGACAACCCCTCCCCCCACAGCCCTCAGCGCAAGGGTCGTAGGCTGTGCCCTGGGGACATTATAAAGTTTTTATTGAAAGCGTTGTCATAGAAACTTCAAAAGGGCTCATTCAATTGGAAATTGAAAAGGCTGGTGCCTTTTTTAATGGTTGAAAGTGATTGGATAGCGACTAACGCCCCTCTCACGCCCACCATTTTCCCAAACACATCCAGTCAAAATTTGAGGTATCCATGTTGTTCAACGTAGTCGAAAGTTCTGGAAATTAGGTCTTTTAGGATGATAACCCCCTCAGAGCCCTCAGTGCAAAGGTTGTAAGTTATGCCTGGGGGGCATTAAAGTTTATATCGAAAGTTGTTATAGAAATTTCAAAAAGGGCTCATTTGATTGGAAATTGAAATTGCCCTTTTTAATAGTCGAAAGTGAGTGGAGAGTAATTAACCCCCCTCTTACGCCCACCATTTCCCCAAAAACATTCAATCAAAGTTTAGAGATAGCCATTTTGTTCAACATAGTTGAAAGTTCTGGAAATTATGTATTTAAGGATGACAAACCCCCAAGAGCCCCAAGGGCAAAGGTTGTAGTTTATCCCGTGGGGGCATATAAGATTCTATAGAAAGAGTTGTCGTAAAACTTCAAAAAGGGGCTCATTCAATTCGAAATTGAGAGGGCTAGTGCCCTTTGTAATAGTCGAAAGTGATTGGAGCGTAACTAACCCCCCTCTCACGCCCACCATTCCTCCAAACACGTCCAATCAAAATTTTCAGATAGTCATTTTGTTCAATGTAGTAGAAAGTTCTGGAAATTAGGTCTTTGAGAATGACCTTAGGGTAAGGGTTGTAATTTATGCCCTGGGGGCATATAAGGTGTTTATAGAAAGCGTTATCGTTTCCAAAAGTGCTCATTCGATTGGAAATTGAAAGGCCTAGTGCCCTTTTTAATAGTCGAAAGTGATTGGAAGGCTTGACATTTTTATAGTAAAGATCGATGTGGCTATAATGTATTATTTTTGTTGTTGTTGTTGTTTAGACCAGGGCATTTCGTATCGAAGGAGTTGTCGTGGAAACTTCGAAAAGGGCTCATTCGATTGAAAATAGAAAGGACTGATGCCCGTTTTAATAGTCAAAAGTGGTTGGAGGGCAACTAGTCCCCCTTCCACTCCCACACTCCCATTTACCCATTATGTTTAAAAACTAAATGTTACCTTAAGATTAAATCAAAATGCACTGTGATAATGCTAATTCCCAATAAGGCATCTCAGCAGTATCCCAAGAACGACTGAGGGTATTATGTTCAAACTTTCGGGGCTACTTCTGCTCTTAAAATTTAACCAAATCAAAATAGCGTAAGTGTATCCAAGCTATCAAAGAAAGTAAACAGATTTTTTTTCGAATGGTATCAAGTTTTCCATTTCTGGTCAACTAGAGGAGGTATGAAACTAAATTAAACAGTACTATTTGTGTACAGATTTTTAAAAGGGTGTATATTGTTAAAAATTGCTGAAAATGTTTCTCCAGCATACACATAGCCGGCCAAACTATAAAGTCTTAAAAAACGAAAAGATTTAGGTATTATTTTCTTTTTCCCTGAAAAGACTATGTCAATATAAAACGAACAGAAATTAATTTAAAAAAAATTTCTACAAAATCAGTTTTTCAAAGAAAAGTAAAGAACTCCATTAAAAAAAAAGAGCAAAAATAAAATCAAATAATGTACCAAGCGTGAAACTACCACAAATCAGCTTCGATAAATAAATGAAACCCAAAATTAACTAAAATTACAATAAATAACCGAGTCAAACTCAAAACGAGCAGAAATTAACATAAGTTGGGCGCAAAACCCCTATGCTTTCCCAAGGCCAGAACAAAATTTGCACTTTACTGAAAAAACACAAATGAATGTGCATTGTCAGTTTAATATACATATACTGATATTTAGTAATCAAAATGTTAATGTTATTTGATTTATTAAAGTTATAAAAGTAAAAACATTTATATTTTTTCAGTTAATTTCTGCTCGTTTTGAGTTTGACTCGGTTATTTATTGTAATTTCTGTTCGTTTTGGGTTTCATTTATTTAGCGATGCTGATTTGTGGTAGTTTCACGCTTGGTAGATTATTTGATTTTATTTTTGCTCTTTTTTTGTTTAATGGAGTTCTTTACTTTTCTTTGAAAAACTTATTTTGTAGAAAAAGTTTTTTTAATTAATTTAATATGTAGGGACACATAGCATCTATTACCTCCCCAAGAATCTAAAATTTGAAACCATAAAATTAAAACATTTATGTGTACTACAAAGGATCCAAGGTTTCTCTAACCGATTAAAAAACAGGGACAAAATTTGTCCCTGCTTTGGAATCCAATCGAAAAAATGGGTGTCGAACCGGAACCCCAGTATGCTGAACTCCTTATGTTGCAACAACTAGAAAGCCACCATCCTTAGTTTAGATACCTTAGGGTCCTGGAAATAGAGAAACTGCTACCCGGATTATAACCCCAAATAGTACTGGCAGCTCCCAAAGCTTTTTTTTATTGTTCGATCGTCTCATAGGATTTGCTTAGGAACATTAACTTTATTTTATGATATATGAGGTTCTTTTTATACATCTTCTCTCTTTTGTAGCTCTGCCTTTTATGTAAGCAAGCTCTCATCTAAAGATATTCTCTCATTTCCGTTTCTGCGCTTCCAAGTTTAATCTATTCCAGCTAGTGGTCACTGAGCTAGTATTTCAAGACCTATCTCAAGAACATCTAGACATTTCAACATTCAACTGACAAACAAGAACAATAATTGTCACAACTATTCTTTTTGGCAATTTAAGAATAGTATAAAGCTGGGCCCAAATAAAAGAACGATAAGATAGAAACTAATTTTCTAGGGACCAATACAGCACTGTTGCCAGTAAAGTGAATAGCATATTTATCACCACATCTTATTTGAAATTATCTACTCTGAGATTTTATTTTTGTACTGTCAAGGAGAATACTACAATTTTTTACAATTCACACTGCTGTGTTTGATACACTATTAGGCAGACTGATTGGCGTCTCATGTCATGAGGCATCAAACTATTTTTGAGGTTTTGTTGACGCTTTTCTATGTATCTAGAACCTACTATTTTGAACAACAATTTGAATGGAATTTATTCGAGTTAAAAAACATATGTTTATGAGGCATCTTCATGTCTAAAATCTGGTGAAGTCAATTGTATTCTCTTCGACTCATTCGGAGACTATTTAAAAGGGACGTCGTCTCGACGCTTTGCTATGTTCCTAAAACCTGGCATTTAACCCAAAAATTTGAAGGGAAATTCCTCTGTTCAAAAACAAAGCTTATGAAGTATCTTCATGTCTAAAATCTGGTGAAGTCAATTGTATTCTCTTCAACTAAAGCAGAGACTGTTAAAAGGTGACGTCGTCTCGACGCTTTGCTATGTTCCTAAAACCTGGCATTTAACCCAAAAATTTGAAGGGAAATTCCTCTGTTCAAAAACATAAGTTTATGAAGTATCTTCATGTCTAAAATCTGGTGAAGTCAATTGTATTCTCTTAAACTCAAGCGGAGACTGTTTAAAAGTGACGTCGTCTCGACGCTTTGCTATGTTCCTAAAACCTGGCATTTAACCCAAAAATTTGAAGGGAAATTCCTCGTGTTCAAAAACAAAGTTTATGAAGTATATTCATGTCTAAAATCTGGTGAAGTCAATTGTACTCTCTTCAACTCAAGCGGAGACTGTTTAAAGGTGACCTCTTCTCGACAATTTGCTATGTTCCTAAAACCTGGCATTTAACCCAAAAATTTGAAGGGAAATTCCTCTGTTCAGAAACATAAGTTTATGAAGTATCTTCATGTCTAAAATCTGGTGAAGTCAATTGTACTCTCTTCAACTCAAGCGGAGACTGTTTAAAGGTGACGTCTTCTCGACGCTTTGCTATGTTTCTAAAACCTGGCATTTAACCCAACAAATTGAAGGGAAATTCCTCTGTTCAGAAACATAAGTTTATGAAGTATCTTCATGTCTAAAACCTGGTGAAGTCAATTGTATTCTCTTCAACTCAAGCGGAGACTGTTTAAAGGTCACGTCGTCTCGATGCTTTGCTAAGTTTCCAAAACCTGGTATTTAGACCAACAACTTGATGAGAAACTCCTCGTGTTCTATAACTGAGTCTAAGATGTATTGTAAATATCCAATGCACCCGAAAAAAGGTAACGATTGCTAATGTGTGGCAGAAAACATATCAGCCACTGGTAATCGAATTGACCACACATCGGTAGGGGAAATAGTTTTGGCATGTGAGTCAAAACAAAAAGACTAACAATTCAATCAAATATTGAGGGGGATGGTTATCCATGTTAACATCTTAACATGGGCGCCCATAGGCCGAATTTTAGGAGAGGGGCTTACCAGGTCTAATCGGCACTTCCAATGCTGCGTAATGGAAATCACAAAACAAAAATATCATAGACGACGCAATAGCACTGCCTAAGTAAAGATCGATGTGGGCACAATTTATTATTTAAATTTATATTTTATTTTACCATGGCACTTCTTATAGAAATAAATGTCGTAGAAACTTCAGAAAGAGGTCCTTCGATTGGAAATTGAGAGGGCTAGTACCCTTTTTAATATTAAAACGTGATTGGAGGGCAACGAACGCCAATCCCCCACACCAATCATTTCCCCAAACACATCCAAAAAAATATTTGAGACAATCATTTTGTTCAGGGTAGTTTAAAGGTCCGGAAATTATGACTTTTAGGACGACAGCCCCCCCCCCCTAATCCCAGGACAAGAGTTGTTATGCCCTGGGGGATATAAGGTTTTTATAAGAAAATGGGTCATATAAACATCAGACGATGCTCATTGGGTTGATAACCAGAAGTTATAGTGGCCTTTTTAGCAGTAAAAAGTAATTGGAGGTCAACCAGCCCTCTCTCCTTATTTCAATCATTTCTCGAAACACATCCAATCAAAACTCTTAGATATAAATTTTGTTCAGTGTAGTTGCAAGGTCCAGGAAATATGTCTTTGACTATGAAATTTCCCCAGAGCCCTCAAAGCAAGGGTTTTAGGCTACGCCCTGGGGCATATAAGGTTTTTATAGAAAGGATGGTCGTACCAACTCCGGAGAAGGCTCATTGTATTGGTAATCAGAAGTTATAGTGCCCTTTTTAAGATTCAAAATGATCAGAAGGCAGATATCCCCCCCTCCACAATTACACGTTTTTTCTCGACATGAATCTGATAAAAATTTTAAGATGGTCATGTGTGGTAAAGTGATTTTATGGTATTAAGGTGAAGTCGTTGTAGATGCCTTTATTCTCCCTTTATAGGGGAGATAAACTATGGCCCTAAGGTAATTAAACTTTGGTAGCGTGCCTTAGGCTATAACCTGACTAATGAGTCGTACCACCTGGGAATATTCGAGGGACTAATTTAGATTGTAGAGAGGTTGGCTATAATATAATACTTTTATTCAGTTAACATACACCAGTACAAGGTTTATAGGGTTTGATAATATATTGATTCTGCTGGGACTGGGGGTCCCAGGGAGACAACAAGTATCAGAAATCTACAATTATATAGAATACAATAAGGTACTTAGACACTTACAATAATCTGACTTTATTCCAAGGTATTTCTAATATCAACGGACCAGAGGTCAGTCCGGCATAAAATTAGTATCAGGCCACCCGTTCCCATATAATGTATCTTTTACACATTTCGTCAACCACACCTTATCGGGACCCACTGACGCACATAGCTAGGAAGTGGTGATTTCTCAATTTCCTATCAGGCATACACCTGCCAGGATGCGTTCCTTATCTTAATAACAAGTGGTATTTCTAACCTTATGTATTTGTGTCTTAATATTTTACTAAATTCCAAATTGACTTAATTAGAAAGCGTCACCACAATACTCGCTATTTTGAGAAGAATTGTCCCAGCTCTCAATATTTTACTTTTAAGACAATTTAATTTTGTGCATGGTTTACAGCCATTTTTGAGTCATTCTGTGCATATATCCTCAATGGGTCTCTTTAGGGTCATGTTTATGGCCAAATATATGCCATGTCCTTTCTTCCAAGGATATCAATTTTTGGAATTTATCCTTGTTTCTCTTTTTCTCTCTTTTTCTTTTTGTCTTCAAGACTGTAAAACTTTCTTTTCATCCTCATTTTTATATGCATCTTCTGTTTTAGTTTGACCCACATTGGCTTAAGCATTATTTTAGTGGTTCTGCTTAAATTAGATTTAAAGTTATATTAGAAACTATTTGATTATTTGCGTTTAAATTTAATTCCCATTAATAATTTAATTTATCTGGGTGATGTGGTTGATTTACCATTTATCTTCCAGGGTTAGAAATGCCTTGGATAAATTATACATAACAATTTCGGTATTTAAACTTTCACATACTTTTCCGACACAAAGCATTTTCACATATTCTTTCAAATAATATAAAGCCATTAAGGCTAAGTAGCACTATCTTTGATATTTTCTAGGCCCATTTTAAGTTATGATTTTATCTCACTTTATGATGAACTGGTAGCAATGCTCTATAATACTGCATACAGTTTCCAAAATATTAGTTGACCAGTAATGGTTTGGTTTCTGATGGTGTGATCTGTTGGTACCAGGATACACTTGAACTAGCTTGGAAATTTGCTATTTTCCAAAAATGCGTAAAAAATATTTATTGAGAAATGGATCCGAAAGGATGTCACGAAAAATTTGATTTCCCAAAAAAAAAAAACAAAGGTTGTATCTAAAATAAATACTGACATTAGAATACACATAAAGAATAAAGTGTTACATATATAGTAAAAAGAAAAGCTCAATTTTATATATATCAATGCATTCTTCTTTTTTTAAGCGAGAGGTTAATTACTTTTAATTACTTTTCTCTCTTTTTACTTTAAACATGATATTCTGCTTAAATAGAAACATTATGTTTCTTGCTGGCAATTTGTTGCATTATCCTTTTCAAACTTAATAATGAACTATTAGTCACTTAACGGATTATTTCCTCATAAAAAAATATTTATACGTTGACTCGAAGTCAAAAAGTTTAAATATAACGTTAAATCACTAGTTAAGACTTAAAGTTACTTCTAAAAATAAAAACATAGTATATACAAGAGAATTGTGTAATAAACTTACACAAGGATTGTGAAGATGCAAAACTTAGAACATACATAAAGAAAATACATTTGGTTAAAGTCTTAAAAGTTATTTTATGACACTATATATTAATATAACTATACACAAAGCAATTTTCTTTTAATAAAAC
The DNA here is from genome assembly GCA_027921565.1 of Artemia sinica. Classification (NCBI taxonomy): domain Eukaryota; kingdom Metazoa; phylum Arthropoda; class Branchiopoda; order Anostraca; family Artemiidae; genus Artemia; species Artemia sinica. Next base: position 64,943,581 of record CM051264.1, on the reverse strand, counting down.
ACTCAAAATACCAATTCACTATATTTATATGGATAGTTTAGGTTATATATATATATTAACAGAAGTCATGTTGATACATAACTTAATTGTTTAAAAACAAACAGTAATTATGTACCCTTACAATTTATTTAGTCACTGCAATATTTATTTTTTGTACAGCTTTTTAATAAGTCCATCAAGACTTTTATCTGATAAGTCTTAAACTGCAATTAAAATATTTACAAAAATTCAACTCTTAAAGAAAGAAAAACGAGCAAAAATGGGGTTTTTAAAGGCCAAATAAAAATACTGAAAAACCGCAACAAAGCGAATATTTCTAGAGGACAAACGCCTCTCTTCTTCAGCGCGTAACGAAATAACGTATTCAAGGAAAGTGCCGAAGAAAAAAACAACAGAAAACAAACGCGGAAATTCAATGTAAAAATAAGCTAACAACCAAAGAAAAAACCAAAAACTTAGAAGATGAATAAAATTCAATAAAAGCCAAAGTTATAAGAATTAAAACTAAATACCTAACAACCATAAAAGCGAGTTGTTCGCCAATATCCGTGATTTGCACGAAATCCAAAAAATTATGAACTGCCATTGACGGATACTATCTTTAACTCTTACGAATAGATTTATACACTATAACTAAGAACTGGGAGTAGCCGCTATTTAAGGGCTTGGTAACAGTTCTTACAGTTCAAATTTATACATTTACAATTTTATACGATAGCATTTCCATATTTATTAAAGGTTTACAAAATACCTTTATAACTATATATGTTTTCTCAATAACATATGTTACCACTATATACATTTTCCATATACGACTATATACATTTATTTTTCGCTTTTTTTTATCTTTTTTTACAATTTTTCTTTGGTTCAATTTCGAAAAATAAATTTATATCAGTAACTGTGTTTAGCTTACTCTATGTCTGTTTGTTTATTCAAACTTATGAGCTTTTTAGTTCTTTTTGAATTTCAGGTAATTGAAATTCTTACAGCTTAGCTTAGATTTCACCCACTTACAGCTTAGATTTGATAAGGTCAATATTTAGCTGTTCACCTTTTTATCTGTTATATCATTTTCAACGTACTTGTGCCTGTGTCTAAGGTTTGCTTACCACAAGCTTCTTCCGGGAGCTCCATAGAACATATCTAGGTTCTCTTGTCTGACTGCTAATGATGAAAGAACTGTTATGAGCCTGCAAACAGCAATTAATGAGTTATAGCCACACTTTTTTATTTGTGGCCAAATTTTTTTTTGCTATTCTCTTATCAAACAAAGTGACCCTTCTGCAGAAAATATACCTTGCCTTCATGGCATACGGTAATTTATTTTAAGACATACAACTTACCAACTTTTAGGGTCTTGCCTTAAGTTTTAATTTCAACTTAGGTTCTTTTGGCTATTAATGTGCCTTCTTTTAATTGTTTATGATATGCTAGTCATTTTTCCGAAAACGACTCCCACATGAAAGAGTATAATTTTCCCTTTCTCTACCTGGAACTAATGTCCAGTGTTTCTATTTAATCTCAGCCAGAGTTACACCACTGTCACGGTGGCTCCCTAGTATAATATTCTATTTATTTTGTACTTATTTAGTACAAATATCTCGTACTAATCTCATTCAGTCAGCTTAAGATGCACATATATCAGAGTCTAGTCGACTCCATTCGAGGTCTTTTCCTTCGAATCCGTCTGGCTTTATTTTCAACTTGAACCTTTTTTTCCTTTTTTTAATTATTTACTTCAATGAAGCCTAAGGGATTTTTTTCAAGTCTTTTTTCAGAACGATAGGTCTTTTCTAAGCCTATATTTGTCTGTCCAGTTTTATTCAATAACTTTCACAAGTTTATGCGCCGATTGCTATTCTATAGTCAAATTCATTTTCTCCTTTTTTTAAGGGGGGGGGTGTCTATTGTCGCAACCAGTTTTTTTCAAATTATTAAATTTCTCCGTCCAAAAGTGTTTGTGTTCTAAAAGTAACATGTTTCTCAGTTGATTTTTAGGGAACTTTAAGTTAAGTTTTGCGCCGCATTTTTTAACCCTCATTTATTCATTAAAAATGCAATTTTTACGATATACTGGTTGCAAATTTTATACTAGCTTCAATTACGATTTTATTTGCCTAAGTAACAGAGAAAACAATTCCCTTGGCAAGGCTAAATAACTTTGAATGCGGTGTTCACTATCTGTGGTTTATTGATAAGCTTGAATCTGGGAAAATTATATGAATGAATATCTGTTCATTATTGTGAGTTTTATTCCGTTGTGTAATGTTATATTTTACTTTCAAAAGAAAAAGTGGATACGTTTAGTTTGTGTTAGGGTGTCAACAGATTGGGATTTGAGTGCTTTGGTTGGCACAGGTGACAACTAGTTGTTTAAACTAGGGATATCTTGTGCCAATTCGTTTTCTCAGATCCAATACATCGCTAGAGTTAAAATTATAACCTTGAACTACTGTGGTTTGCTTGTGACAATTGGGTTTATTTTGGCTTATTTTTAATGGATTATGTCGATGGCTTTTATCTGCTTGGTAAGTTTTTAGGTTATAACTTATTTCTATATTGCTTTTCGTTCCATTTACTTAGCACCTTTTTTTTGCTTTTTAAGCTTATTCTAAGTTTTGCTTTAATCTTTATAGTGCTTGATTATTATCTGTATTATTTTCCTTTTACCGTTTGTAACTAATAAAAAAAATGATTATATTAGGCTATAACTCATTATAACAAGATTACAGCTAGCTTGTACATGTAGTCGACTTAATGTAAACTCTTGCTGCCTTTCCCTATTATTGTTATTTTTAATTTCCGTCAAAACAATTTTTTTCAAATTCGACTGGAGGTGCTACCTCAGAGGTCAAAGATCAGTAGATGCATTGCATGTACTTAACAACAAGAGACCAGAAGTGATTGAGCTCCTCCAAATTTGCTAGCTTCCAATGACCCTATTTCCGTAGTCTAGCCTCCTTCGTTTTTCTTTCAACAACTCGAAAAAATTTTTTAATATACATATCAAAACAATTGCCTTTTAATGCTGATTCTAAATATATAATATTTATTAAGTTTACCTTAACCCGTATAAAGTTATGAATTTCAACATTAATTATTGTAACATAAACTGTAACGTCCTGTGTAATTGTTTCCGTAATATTATTTCTATTTGGTTCCTGGATACAACCTACGTGTAGGCTAATTTGAATATAAGGGACTATTGGCTTCACTCTATTTGATTTCTACTATCAGACTATGTTTTATCTGATATACACTCTATCTAATATTCGACTAAATTGTACTGATTTATAATTAGACTAGACTTGAGGATGGTTCGTCATTGAGTAACTGTAAGAGTGGACCAGAATTGTCAATATTAGCTATCCCAAAAGAATGCATTGCCTTCTCTGTTTGTCCTAATGTGGGCTTATATTTTATGTAAACAAGCACAACAGTTTTCAAACACTGGCTTGTTTTACATCTACATGGCTCAAAAGCAGCCATGGTTTAAAATTCAAATTTGAACCCTTTTTTTACTCATTTCGCGCAGCTAATTCAGAATTTGTACTTTTTCTAATACCACTATTCAAATGAAGGTCCTCTGTGTAGGGAAAGGAGGCCTTTTTAAGACCTATCCCCGTGCCTGCATTTTCTGTGATTATCGGTTTCTTTCACCAAAATTCTTGCCTTATGCACACTTCCCATTACAGCTGGGTAATAATTCTTTTTTTTAGCTTCCTTCAGCGACTTTTGCTAAGCTTCCACATTTGTTTTCTTACCTATAGGGTTACTTTTCTCTTTTTTTCCATTCCTTTCTTCAAGTACTTTAATTATATATTTATGTATCTTTATCTTCCCTTTGCTTGTGATGTTACACAGCTAACCTAGTATTCGGGTTAGCTTTAACAAAGGTAGTTCTAATGGTTACTACGTCGTAAAATGTCATATTTTCGAAGCGCCTCTACTCCTAAAAACACTCGGAAATGGCAGCTTCTAACCTATAACTGTTCGGACCAAAATTTGTGTGCTTCCCTTGCTAAATTGCAGCAGTGTTATCCTTGAACAATAAGTCTATAGCCTGTACCTGTAGTAAGGCTGACTTAGGACCCTATTTGCTACTATTATGCCTAAAATTCTTCTGTTTCTACCAAAGTTTCATCGGTCCAGCTAGATTTTTTTTTCTTTACGTATTATCTTTTCTTTTGTTCTTTTAAGTCGCGGAACGAATACTTTATTAATTAGTGATATAAGGCACTACTACATTGAATTTATTACATACACAAAGAAAACTACCAATTAAACACTTACTTCTACTTGCTAAATACTGAATACATTTTTTTCATTTTAAAATTCCTGATTTAGCCTTTTTTTTCCTTTTTCTATTGCATTCAAATCTTTGAGGAGACACAAATCTATTTCTAATAGCCAAAGTTCGAGCAAAGCTGCTCGAAGTTTTGCTAATTCGAGCGCCGCTAAAAGCAAAGTCAATTTACTTTCTCCTTTTGATAAAGCCATTTCTGTTTCAATATACCATTTTTATTTAGCCCTCTCGACCCAGTTTTTCCAAATGCCACCAGCTGTGGTAAAGTGGTTTTATGGTATTAAGGTGAATTTGTTGTTGATGCCTTTATTCTCCCTTTATAGGGGAGATAAACTATGACCCTAAGCTAATTAAACTTTGGTAGCGTGCCTTAGGCTATGACCTGACTATTGAGGCGTGCCAGCTGGGAATATTCGAGGGGCTAAATTTAGATTGTAGAGAGGTTGGCTATAATACAATACTTTTATTCAGTTAACTTATGCCAGTACATGCTTTACAGGGTTTGATAATATATATATATATATATATATATATATATATATATATATATATATATATATATATATATATTATATATATATATATATATAATATATATATATATATATATATATATATATATATATATATATATATATATAATATATATATATATATATATATATATATATATATATATATATATATATATATATATATATATATATATATATATATATATATATATATATATATATTCCGCTGGAACTGGTGGTCCCAGGGAGACAACAAGTATCGGAAATCTACAATAATATATAATACAATAATATACTTAGACCCGTACAATAATCCGACAATATTCCATGGTATTTCTAATATCAACGGACCAGAGGTCAGTCCGGTATAAATTTAGTATCAGGCCGCCCGTTCCCATAAAATGTATCTTTTATACATTTCGTCAACCACAGCTTACGGAGACCCTCTGACGCACATAGCTAGGAAGTGATCAATTTTTCAATTTCCTAATAGGCATACACCTGCCAGGATATGCTCCTTACCTTAATAAAAAGTGGTATTTCTAAACTTTTGTATTTGCGTCTTAATATTTTACTAAAGTCTAAATTGACTTTAGTAAGGGTATTAAGGTGAAGCTTTTAAGGAATATTTAGGCGGATGTTGAACTAAATCAAAAAAAACTGTGAGCATGTGGACTTTCAAAAAGGTGACAGAGCAGTATCTGAAGAACCACTTATATTATTAATGTAGATCTTTAAGAGTAAGTGGTGGAGGATTTTACACTAGCCAGAAGGCACTTTATGTATATTTTTAATACTACCACTACATTTAATGTATTTAAACACGCTAAAGGTATTAAGATGAAACTTTTAGGGAACGCTTAGGAGTTTTAATTAAAGTAAAAAACTGTATGCATGCAGGTTTCCAAACCAAATATAAGCAATATCATAGGCAGCGCCACTCTATAATAGCTAGAAATAAAATATGATTGAAACTTTTAAAGAAGCTAATTAAATTTAAAATTAAATGTTCTGGGGCCTTTTTTACGAGTAACAAGATATTGGAGGGCAAGCAGTCCTTCTCTCAAGCCCATTCATTTTCTAAACACATCCAGTAAAAAAATTGAGACAGCCATTTTGTTCAGCATAGTAGAACGGTAGAGCAACTATGTCTTTAGAGATATTGGACATGTCAACCCCCCACAATTATGCAATTGGCCCATTATGCTTTAAAACTAAATGTTGCTTTAAAATAAATCAAAAGGCATTGTGTTTATGGTTGCCAATAAGACACCTCAGCAATACATCGAGAACGATTGGGGGTATTAAGTTGAAACTTTTGGGGATACTACTATTACTACTTCTGCTCTTACAATTTAAATAAATAAAAGAAGTGTAAGTGTATACAGGTTGTCAAAGAACATAGATAGAATCTTTTGGGTGTTATACTAAGTTTTATTTTTTCAGGTCCACTTCAGAAGCTGTAAAACTAAATTAAAGAATATTGTCTGTGTCAGGATTAAAAATTGTTGAAAAAGTTTCTCCTACATACAAATAGCAACCCATACTAGGGATTCTTACATACAAAATTTGAAAAGATATAAAATATATTTTTTTTCATGAAAATAAAACAATGTCAATAAAAACAAATAGAAATTAATTGAAAAAACTTGTACCACAAAACAAGTTTTTCAAAGAAAAGTAAAGAGCTCTATTAAGCCCGGAATGAGCAAAAATCAACTCAAATAACCTTCCAAGCTTAAAATACCACAAATCACTATCAATAAATCAATGAAACTCAAAACCAACAGAAATTACAATAAATACCCGAGTCAAAGTCAAAACGAGCAAAAATTAATATGTGCAGGGCTGATAACTCCCATGCCTTCTTAAGACTAGAACACAATCTGCGCTTTACTGAAAACAAAATGCGTTTGATATATTTTCACTTTTATTACTGTCGTAAATAAACAATTATCAAAACTTTAATGAATAAATATCAGTATATGTCAATTAAACTGAAAATCCTCGGTCTTTTATTGTTTTTTTAGTTTTTTTTTTTTTAGTAAAGCGCAAATTATGTTCTGGTCTTATGTTCTGGTCTTGTTTATCGATGGCGTGATACCTTCTTTGATTCCGATTTGATGTCTTGTTTCGGGTGCTAGACGTGGGGTTGTAGAGGGAGGGGCTGTCATCCTTAAAGACCTAATTTCCAAAACTTTCAACTACGTTGAATAAATATGGCTATCTAAAAATTTTGATTGGATGTGTTTGGGGAAAAGATGGGCGTGAGAAGGGGGTTAGTTATCCTAAAATCACTTTCGACTATTGAAAAGGGTACTAGCCCAATTTCAAATCGAATGAGCCCTTTTTCAAGTTTCTACGACAAAAATTTCAATAAAAACCTTATATGCCCCCTGGGCATAACTTATAATCCTTGCCTTGAGGGTTGTGAGGGAGCGTCCTCCTAAAAAATATGTTTTCTATCTGAAAATCAACTACGCTGAACAAAATGGCTATCCCAAAATTTTTATTCTATGTGATTGGGGGAATGATGGGTGTAGGGGGAGGGGGCTAGTTGCCCTCCAATCACTTTTGACTATGAAAACGGGCACTAGCCCTTTGAATTTCCAATCGAATGAGCTTTTTTTGAAGTTTCTACGACAACGCTTTCTATAAAAACCTTATATGCGCCCAGGGCATAACTTATAACCCTTGCCCTTAAAGCTGTGGGGGAGTTTCCTCCTCAAAAACATATTTTCTATCTAGAAATCAACTACGCTGAACAAAATGGCTATCTCAAAATTTTGATTGGATGTGTTTGGGGAAATGATGGGCGTGGGGGGGGGCTAGTTGCCCTCCAATAACTTTCGACTATTAAAAAGGGCACTAGCTCTTTGAATTTCCAATCGAATGAGCATTTTTTGAAGTTTCTACGACAACGCTTTCTATAAAAACCTTATATGCGCCCAGGGCATAACTTATAACCCTTGCCCTGAGGGTTGTGGGGGAGTGTCCTCCTCAAAGACATACTTTCTATCTGGAAATCAACTACGCTGAACAAAATGGCTATTTAAAAATTTGATTGGATGTGTTTGGGGGAATGATGGGCGTGGGGGGTGGAGGTTGGCTAGTCAACCTCCAATCACTTTCTACTATTAAAAAGGAAACTAGCCACTCCAATTTCCAATCGAATGAGCCCTTTTCAAAGTTTCTAAGAAAACTCATTGGAGAACAAAAAAAAACACATTGTGCCCACATCGTTCTTTACTTAGGCAGCGCTAGCGTGCTGCCTATGATTACTGATTTATTATTGAGTCCTTTCGTAATACGAGCTTACCAAATTAGGTTTGATGCTATTAATTCAATTAAATTGAAGTTGGATTTTCCGTATCCGGGTCAGACCTCCTTATATATACTCAAAAGGATGACTGTTGACTGTATAACCGGAGAAATACTAATCATTTTTTTTCTGATAGTAGCAGGCGGAGCTTCAATACGTATACGTACTGACATGATAAAATATAATGATTAATACGATATGATCCATATAACATGATATGAGAGGAGTTTTTTCCCTCATCAATGTGCTAAGATCTTACATCTTTTGCCAGAAAACGCTTAAAAGTGAAATCTTTGAACAAAGATCTTACATCTTTGGTCGGTTTTGTGCAAACTTCTTTCATCATTCTGCTCTGATCAGCGGTCTGAGAACATATGAGTAGATCATCAAAGTTCTCTCATCATTGTTCTATATGGCAGAACAGTGGCGGTCTTCACACTTTTTGCTAACATCAGTGAGCTGTAAGATCTTAGAACAAAGATGAGTTAAAAAAACGATAATCTTTGCAGAAAGATGTAAGATCTTAGATGTAAGATCTTAGTGCTAAAAAACGGGCCTATGATAAATACATATACATATGATCAGAAGGGAAACAGGAATTGTTTTAACCAAGCTCTTCGTTTGATCAGTGGTCAAAAAGTTCGTGTAAGTATGGTTCGCAACTAGTTCAAACAATTCGAAACTACGAACTATCAGTAAGGAGAGTGACTCGGCTCAACAGTGATTGTAACTCTAAAAATCAAAATTTGATGACAATATATACATAAAAAGAATAGGCTTTTTATACTAATCCAAATATAAAAACAACTATTTGCCCATCAAAATTTATAAACTTGAGAAAATTTGCCTGATGTTTGAAAAGAAGGGGGAAAAAACCCCATATAGTTAAATGATCTTAGACAACGGGTGCGTAGCTATTTTATTAATCTCTCCCCATGGATGATCGTAACAAACCGATTATACAAAAAACCGAGAAATATTACTGGGGTGATTTTTCCAGGAGGTGATTTCCCGGTATTATTTGAAATACGGTGAGAAATTACTTAAGAAACAAGTTTATTCAACTGAAAGTACGGAACAACATTTAAACTTAAACGAATAGAAATTGATCCGTATTTGAAAAGGGCCACTCCTTTCTCATCCCTCATTCTTTACGCTAAAGTTTGACCTTTTCCCCAATTCTCTAAGAATAGCTCCTGAACACACAAGGGCAGTTGGACTTGAATGAGAAGTAGTTTTAAGGTACTTTAAGACTTTAGCGTAAAGAGCGAGGGATGAAGACCCTCGATTCATCCCTCGATGAAGTAAATCGAATTCAATCACTTCAAATACGGAATAATTTCTGTTCGTTTTAAGTTTTAATCTTGCAATTTAATTTTCGTTTAATAGCTTGTTTTTACTTTATTTCATTGAATCATAGGCAAGGCTCTAGCGTCATCTCTTGTAAAGAGCCATAATGCTTCAATGTTTTATTTTTATATTTCCCAGAGCCACTTCACATGGAAAAAGTGGTTGCATAAACTTTGGAGGGGGTTTATTTGATAGGGTATTGAAAGGTCTAATACCCTATATAATAGTCTAAAGGGATCAGTGGGCAACTATCGCCCTTCCCATATTCTTTTTCAACCAAAGAAAACCAACAAAATCAAGAAACAGTACTTTCGATCAAAATTAAATAAAAAATAAGTTTTTTCAACTGAACGGGCAGTATTAAAGATAGGTACCTCAGCTTCCTCAATCCTCAATAAATTGCCAAGTCAAACTCGAAACAAGCAAAAATTAACATCAGTAAGGTTGACAACCCCCATGCATAAACAAGACCAGAACACAATTTGCAATTTACTGAAGAAAAAAATGACCGTTGATTGTCATTTTAATGTGCATATAGCCTACTGATATTCACTCCTTAAAGTCTTAATAATTTTTATTTATTAAGTAAAAAAGTGAAAACATTTTTTTACGTCATTTGTTTTCAGGGCATTGCAAATTATGTTCTGGTCTTAAGAAGGCACGGGGGTGGTCAACCATATTGATGTTGAATTTTACTCGCTTTGAGTTTTATTTTACTGTAATTCCTTTTCGTTTTGGGTTTCATCTATTTGTTGATGGCAATTTCGGGTAGTTTTACATTTGGAAGATTAGTTGACTCTATTTCTGCTCATTTTTGGTTTATTGGAGCTCTTTACCTTTCTTTGAAAAACTTAAATTTTGGAAAAAGTTTTAAAATTTATCAGCATAGTAATAGATTTTGAAGCAAAAGTATATTTAACGATATTTTTTTTCAGGAAATGAATGTTACAATTACCAAGTAAACACTTGGCGTTAGATCAGTGTTAGCGATAGAACGTCTAGCACCCGAAACAAGACATCAAATCGGAATCAAAGAAGGTATCACGCCATCGATAAACAAGACCAGAACTCAAGATCAGAACATAATTTGCGCTTTACTAATTTTTAACAACATTCACCCTTTTAAAATCTGGACACAAATAGTACTGTTTAATTTAGTTTCATACCTCCTCTAGTTGACCTGAAATGGAAAACTTGATACCATTCACAAACAAATCTGTTTACTTTCTTTGATAGCTTGGATACATATGCCCTGGGCATAATTTACAACCATTGCCCTGAGGGCTGTGGGGGTTGTCACCATTTTATTCAAACTACGTTGAATAAAATGGCTATCTCAAAGTTTTGATTAGATGATTTTGGGGAAAAGGTGGGCGTGAGAGGCGGGTTAGTTGCCCTCTAATCACTTTCGACTATTTAAAAGGGCACTAGCCCTTTGAATTTCCAATCGAATGAGCCTTTTTAAAGTTTCTGTGACAACGCCTTCTATAAAAAACATTATATGCCCCCAGGGCATAACTTACAACCCTTGCCCTAAGGGCTTGCCCTAAGGGGACTGTCCTCAAAACATAATTTCTATCTGGAAATCAACTACGCTGAACAAAATGGCTATCTCAAAATTTTGATTGGATATGTTTAGGGAAACGATGGGCGTGGAAGGGGCGTTAGTCAACTTCCAATCACTTTCGACTATTAAAAAGGGCACAAGCCACTCCAATTTCCAATTGAATGAGCGATTTTCGAAGTTTCTACGACAACTTCTTCGATACGAAGTGCCCTGCTCTAACGGAAAAAATGAATAAATAATACATTGTGCCAACATTATTCTTATGTACCCCCAGGGCATAACTTGAAACCCTTGCCCTGAGGACTGTGGGGGAGTGTCCTCCTCTTTACTTAGTCCCCGTTTCTTGTCTCGTTCTCGAGTGTCCCCGTTCTTTAGTTAGGCAGCGCGATCACGCTGCCTATGATTTATGCAACAACTTTCTATATAAACCTTATATGCCCCCAGGGCATAACTTACAACCCTTGCACTGAGGGCTCTCAGGGGGTTATCATCCTAAAAGATCTAATTTCCAGAACGTTCAAATACGCTGAACAAAATGGATATCTCAAAATTTTGATTGGATGTGTTTTGGAAAATGGTGTGCGTGAGAGGGGCGTTAGTCGCTATCCAATCACTTTCAACTATTAAAAAAGGCACTGGCCATCTCAATTTCCATTTGAATGAGCTCTTTTGAAGTTTCCATGAAAGTGCTTTCAATAAAACCTTTATATACCCCAGGGCATAACTTACAACCCTTGCACTGAGGGCTTCGAGGGGGGTTATCATCCTAAAAGACCAAATTTACAGAACTTTCAACTACGTTGAAGAAAATGGATATCTCAAAATTTTAATTCGATTTGTTTGGGAAAATGGTGAGCGTGAGAGGGGCGTTAGTCGCTATCCAATCACTTTCAACTATTAAAAAAGGCACTGGCCATCTCAATTTCCATTTGAATGAGCTCTTTTGAAGTTTCCATGAAAGTGCTTTCAATAAAACCTTTATATACCCCAGGGCATAACTTACAACCCTTGCCCTGAGGGCTGTGGAGGGAGGGGCTGTCATCCTTAAAGACCTAATTTCCAAAACTTTCAACTACGTTGAATAAAATGAATATCTAAAAATTTTGATTGGATGTGTTTGGGGAAGAGGTGGGCGTGAGAGGGGGGTTAGTTATCCTCAAATCACTTTCGACTATTAAAAAGGGTACTAGCCCAATTTCAAATCGAATGAGCCCTTTTTCAAGTTTCTACGACAAAGATTTCAATAAAAACCTTATATGCCCCCTGAGCATAACTTATAATCCTTGCCCTGGGGGTTGTTGGGGAGTGTCCTCCTCAAAAATATGTTTTCTATCTGAAAATCAACTACGCTGAACAAAATGGCTATCCTAAAATTTGTATTCTATGTGTTTGGGGGAATGATGGGTGTAGGGAGGGGGGCTAGTTGCCCTCCAATCACTTTTGACTATGAAAACAGGCACTAGCCCTTTGAATTTCCGATCGAATGAGCTTTTTTTGAAGTTTCTACGACAACACCTTCTTTAAAAACCTTACATGCCCCCAGGGCATAATTAAAACCCTTGCCCTTAGGGCTGTGGGGGAGTGTCCTCCTCAAAAACATATTTTCTATCTGGAAATCAACTACGCTGAACAAAGTGGCTATCTCAAAATTTTGATTGGATGTGTTTGGGGGAATGATGGGCATGGGGGGGGGGCTAGTTGCCCTCCAATAGCTTTCGACTATTAAAAAGGGCACTAGCTCTTTGAATTTCCGATCGAATGAGCTTTTTTTGAAGTTTCTACGACAACACCTTCTTTAAAAACCTTACATGCCCCCAGGGCATAAACTTATGGCATGAACAAAGATGAGTTAAAAAACAATAATCTTTGCAGAAAGATGTAAGATCTTAGATGTAAGATCTTAGTGCTAAAAAAACGGGCCAATGATAAATACATATACATATGATCAGAAGGGAAACAGGAATTGTTTTAACCAAGTTCTTCGTTTGATCAGTGGTCAAACAGTTCGTGTAAGTATGGTTCGCAACTAGTTCAAACAATTCGAAACTACGAGCTATCAGTAAGGACAGTGACTCGGCTCAACAGTGATTGTAACTCTAAAAATCAAAATTTGATGACAATATATACATAAAAAGAATTGGCTTTTTATACTAATCCAAATATAAAAACCATCAAAATTTATAAACTTGAGAAAATTTGCCTGATTTTTGAAAAGAAGGGGGAACCCCCCCCCCCATAAAGTTAAATGATCTTAGACCACGGGTGCGTAGCTATTTTATTTAATCTCTCCCCATGGATGATCGTAACAAACCGATTATACAAAAAACCGAGAAATATTACTGGGGTGATTTTTCCAGGAGGTGATTTCCCGGTATGATTTGAAATACGGTGAGAAATTACTTAAGAAACAAGTTTATTCACCTGAAAGTACGGAACAACATTTAAACTTAAACGAATAGAAATTAATCCGTATTTGAGAAGGGCGACTCCTTTCTCATCCCTCACTCTTTACGCTAAAGTTTGACCTTTTCCCCAATTCTCTAAGAATAGCTCCTGAAATACAAGGGCAGTTGGATTTGAATGAGAAGTAGTTTTAAGGAACTTTAAGACTTTCTCATCCCTCACTCTTTACGCTAAAGTTTGACCTTTTCCCCAATTCTCTAAGAATAGCTCCTGAAACACAAGGGCAGTTGGATTTGAATGAGAAGTAGTTTTAAGGAACTTTAAGACTTTAGCGTAAAGAGCGAGGGATGAAGACCCTCGATTCATCCCTCGATGAAATAAATCGAATTCAATCCCTTCAAATACGGAATAATTTCTGTTCGTTTTAAGTTTTAATCTTGCAACTTAATTTTCGTTTAATAGCTTGTTTTTACTTTATTTAATTGAATCATAGGCAAGGCTCTAGCGTCATCTCTTGTAAAGAGCCATAATGCTTCAATGTTTTATTTTTATATTTCCCAGAGCCACTTCACATGGAAAAAGTGGTTGCATATACTTTGGAGGGGGTTTATTTGATAGGGTATTGAAAGGTCTAATACCCTTTATAATAGTCAAAAGGGATCAGTGGGCAACTATCGCCCTTCCCATAATCTTTTTCAACCAAATAAAACGAACAAAATCAAGAAACAGTGCTTTCGATCAAAATTAAATAAAAAATAAGTTTTTTCAACTGAACGGGCAGTATTAAAGATAGGTACCTCAGCTTCCTCAATCCTCAATAAATTACCAAGTCAAAGTCGAAACAAGCAAAAATTAACATCAGTAAGGTTGACAACCCCCATGCATTCTCAAGACAAGAACACAATTTGCACTTTACTGAAGAAAAAAATGACCGTTGATTGTCATTTTAATGTGCATATAGCCTACTGATATTCACTCCTTAAAGTCTTAAGAATTTTTACTTATTAAGTAAAAAAGTGACAAATTTTTTTTACGCATTTGTTTTCAGGGCATTGCAAATTATGTTCTGGTCTTAAGAAGGCACGGGGGTGGTCAACCATATTGATGTTGATTTTTACTCGTTTTGAGTTTGACTCGATTATTTACTGTAATTCCTTTTCGTTTTGGGTTTCATCTATTTGTTGATGGCAATTTCTGGTAGTTTTACATTTGGAAGATTATTTGACTCTATTTCTGCTCATTTTTGGTTTATTGGAGCTCTTTACCTTTCTTTGAAAAACTTAAATTTTGGAAAAAGTTTTAAAACTTATCAGCATAGTAATAGATTTTGAAGCAAAAGTATATTTAACGATATTTTTTTCAGGAAATGAATGTTACAATTAACAAGTAAACACTTGGCGTTAGATCAGTATTAGCGATAGAACGTCTAGCACCCGAAACAAGACATCAAATCGGAACCAAAGAAGGTATCACGCCATCGATAAACACAAATGATTAAAAGGAGTTAGATATAGGGCAAGACGTCTCAAATTAATACCCAAAAAGGCATTTGTTCATTTTTCACCAAGTTGGAATACATTATATCAGTAGCTACTGGTTCCAATGACATTGATAAAACTGCCCGAGAAAATTCTAGGTTGAACGCAAGAGATATATAGGTGGAAATATAACCTATATCGTCTTCTGTGTTTGAGCTGTGCAAAGAGCTAACTCTCAATTTCAGTCATTCCTGGATCACAAGGATCCAGGAACATGGAAACCAATCGCTAGGGAAAACCAAAGGAAATACCTTGTTTAACGTGGTCCTTATCCGCCAAAGCACGAGCAGTATTAAAAATAGGTACCTCAGCTTCCTCAATCCTCAATACATTACCAAGTCAAACTCGAAACAAGCAAAAATTAACATCAGTAAGGTTAACAACCCCCATGCATTCTCAAGACCAGAACACAATTTGCACTTTACTGAAGAAAAAAATGACTGTTGATTGTCATTTTAATGTGCATATAGCCTACTGATATTCATTCCTTAAAGTCATTCCTTAAAGTCACCAAGTTGGAATACATTATATCAGTAGCTACTGGTTCCAATGACATTGATAAAACTGCCCGAGAAAATTCTAGGTTGAACGCAAGAGATATATAGGTGGAAATATAACCTATATCGTCTTCTGTGTTTGAGCTGTGTAAAGAGCTAACTCTCAATTTCAGTCATTCCTGGATCACAAGGATCCAGGAACATGGAAACCAATCGCTAGGGAAAACCAAAGGAAATACCTTGTTTAACGTGGTCCTTATCCGTCAACTGAACGGGCAGTATTAAAAATAGGTACCTCAGCTTCCTCAATCCTCAATACATTACCAAGTCAAACTCGAAACAAGCAAAAATTAACATCAGTAAGGTTGACAACCCCCATGCATTCTCAAGACCAGAACACAATTTGCACTTTACTGAAGAAAAAAATGACTGTTGATTGTCATTTTAATGTGCATATAGCCTACTGATATTCATTCCTTAAAGTCTTAATAATTTTTATTTATTAAGTAAAAAAGTGAAACCATTTTTTTTACGCATTTGTTTTCAGGGCATTGCAAATTATGTTCTGGTCTTAGGAAGGCACGTGGCTGGTCAACCATATTGATGTTGATTTTTACTCGTTTTGAGTTTGACTCGATTATTTACTTTAAAAAAGTAAAACTTTATAAAACTTTATAAAACTATAAAAAAGGCTCATTCGATTGGAAATTCAAAGGGCTAGTGCCCTTTTAAATAGTCGAAAGAGATTAGAGGGCAACTAACCCGACTCTCACGCCCACCTTTTCCCCAAAATCATCTAATCAAAACTTTGAGATAGCCATTTTATTCAACGTAGTTTGAATAAAATGATGACAACCCCCACAGCCCTCAGGGCAATGGTTGTAAATTATGCCCAGGGCATATGTATCCAAGCTATCAAAGAAAGTAAACAGATTTGTTTGTGAATGGTATCAAGTTTTCCATTTCAGGTCAACTAGAGGAGGTATGAAACTAAATTAAACAGTACTATTTGTGTCCAGATTTTAAAAGGGTGAAGGTTGTTAAAACTTGCTGAAAATTTTTCTCCAGCAAGTAGAAAAGGGGGTACCAGTCGTGACCCGTACCACTGCTGCCATCTACAATTGAGTCTAACGGTACCTATCCACATAGACAATTTTATTGATCCACGAAGGGGGACAGATTTCTGAGAAATTGATTTACATAATCGAGGGGAATTATTGATTCACGAAAGGGGAATTAATTTGTTGTTTCTAAGGGGAATTATTGATCCAAGAAAGGGGAATTTATTTGTTGTTTCTAAGGGGAATTATTGAGT
This sequence comes from Artemia sinica, assembly GCA_027921565.1. NCBI lineage: Eukaryota > Metazoa > Arthropoda > Branchiopoda > Anostraca > Artemiidae > Artemia > Artemia sinica. The sequence continues at coordinate 64,926,765 of CM051264.1, read as the reverse complement.
CAAAAAAGGGGAATTTGTTGGTTGTTTCTAAGGGGAATTATTGATTCACGAAAGGGGAATTAGAAATGACATCACTTGTTTCCTAGGAATTATACGGGACTCTAAAGAGATAGATATTCTATTTTTTAAATATGGCTTCTCAGGTCATTAGACTTAGCGATAAAATTAATATTCTATCGAAGCCATAATAGTGTAGCTAGGAACACCTTAGAGATGAACAGATTAACGCGGGTAAGGGTTTCCTAGGAATTTCAAATGTGGCAGCGCAGGGATGCCAAAACAAAAGGAACACGCAGAAATTACGTTTAGGGGATTATTTGGGCGAAACCGTTTTAGACATTTTACAAGATTACTTAGGCGAAACCGTTTGAGACATCTTAGAAGATGATTTGGGCGAAACAGTTTGAGACATTTTAGAAGATGATTTTAGAAGAAACTCTGCGGTCGTTATAATACACAAGTTCCATTTGAACAGTATTGTGGGGTCCCCTACCCCAACTCCAAAAGGCCCCCCTGCCCAATTCCAAAGGCCCCCGGGCCCCAAAAGGCCCCTGGCGCCCCAAAAGGGCCCCCGGCGCCCCAAAGGCCCCTTGGGCACCCAAAGGGCCCCCGAAAGCCCCCCAAAAGGGACCCTCGGTGCCCCCTCAAAGGTCCCCCCGAGCCCCCAAAGCGTCCATGGGCCCCCAAAGGCCCCCCTATCCCCTCCCTTTCTCTCTCCCTTTTTTGAATTTTTTTAAGTTTTTTCGGACTGAATTTTTTTGACTTAGAAATTATCCAACATTTTTCCAGTTTTTTCTTTAACCCATTGATACAGAGTTTTAGCCTAGAGTCCTAGCTTAGTTTTATTTAGAGTTGAAGTTTAGTTTAGTTATAGTTAAGAGTTTAAAGTTTTACCTTAGATTCTTAGCTTAGAGTTTTTGTTAGAGTTGAAGTTTAGTTTAGTTTTAGTTAAGAGTTTAGAGTTTTACCTTAGAGTCTTAGCTTAGAGCTATAGTTAGAGTTGAAGTTTACTTTGGTTTTAGTCAAGAGTTTAGAGTTTTAGCTTAGAGTTTTTCTTAGAGTTCTAGTTTAGTTTAGTTGTAGTTAAGAGATTAGTTTTTAGCTCAGAGTCTTAGTTTAGAGTTTTTGTTGAAGTTCTAGTTTAGTTTAGTTTTAGTTAAGAGTTTAGAGTTTTACCTTAGAGTCTTTTCTTAGAGTTTTAGCTAGAGTTGAAGTTTAGTTTAGTTATAGTTAAGAATTTAGAGTATTAGCTTAGAGTCATAGCTTAGAGTTTTAGTTAAAGTTGTAGTTTAGTTTAGTTTTAGTTAAGAGTTTAGAGTTTTAGCCTAGAGTCTTAGCTTAGAGTTTTTGTTAGAGTTGAAGTTTAGTTTAGTTATAGTTGAGAGTTTAGAGTTTTTAGCTTAGAGTCTTAGCTTAGAATTTTTGTTAGAGTTCTAGTTTAGTTTAGTTTAGTTTTAGTTAAGAGTTTAGAGTTTTACCTTAGAGTCTTAGCTTAGAGTTTAGTTAGAGTTCTAGTATAGTTTAGTTTTAGTTAAGAATTTACAGTTTTAGCTTAGAGTCTTAGCTTAGAGTTTTAGTTAGAGTTGAAGTTTAGTTTAGTAATAGTTTTACTTTATAGTTTTAGCTTAGAGTCTTAGCTTAGAGTTTTTGTTAGAGTTCCATTTTAGTTTAGTTTAGTTTTAGCTAAGAGTTTAGAGTTTTACCTTAGAGTCTTAGCTTAGAGTTTTAGCTAGAGTTGAAGTTTAGTTTAGTTATAGTTAAGAATTTGGAGTTTTAGCTTAGAGTCATAGCTTAGAGTTTTAGTTAAAGTGGTAATTTAGTTTAGTTTTAGTTAAGAGTTTAGAGTTTTACCTCAGAGTCTTAGCTTAGAGTTTTAGTTAGAGTTCTAGTTTAGTTTAGTTATAGTTAAGAGTTTAGAGTTTTAGCTTAGAGTCTTAGCTTAGAGTTTTTGTTAGAGTTCTAGTTTAGTTTAGTTGTAGTTAAGAGTTTAGAGTTTTACCTTAGAGTCTTAGCTTAGAGTTTTAGTTAGAGTTGAAGTTTAGTTTAGTTATAGTTAAGAATTTGGAGTTTTAGCTTAGAGTTATAGCTTAGAGTTTTAGTTAGAGTTGAAGTTTAGTTAAGTTTTAGTTACAATAATCTGACAATATTCCAAGGTATTTCTAATATCAACGGACCAGAGGTCAGTCCGGTATAAATTTAGTATCAGGCCGCCCGTTCCCATAGAATGTATCTTTTATACATTTCGTCAACCACAGCTTATGGAGACACTCTGACGCACATAGCTAGGAAGTGATCAATTTTTCAATTTCCTATTAGGCATAGACCTGCCAGGATATGTTCCTTATCTTAATAAAAAGTGGTATTTCTTAACTTTTGTATTTGCGTCTTAATATTTTACTAAATTCTAAATTGACTTAATTAGAAAGCGCCACGACACAGGTTAGGCATACACCTGCCAGGATATGTTCCTTAACTTAATAAAAAGTGGTATTTCTAAACTTATGTATTTGCGTCTTAATATTTTACTAAATTCCAAATTGACTTAATTAGAAAGCGCCACCACACATGTTTTGTCTTGAAAACTTCGAAAAGGGCTCATTCGGTTGGAAATTGAAAGAGCTAGTTCCCTCTTTAATAGTCAAAAGTGGTTGGAGGGAAACCAACCCCCTCCCCCCCTTAGACCCATCATTTTCCTAAACACTTCCAATCAAAATTTTCAGGTAGCTATTTTGTTTGACGTAGTTTTAAAGTCCAGGAATTATGTCTTTGAGGGTGAGACCCCCCCCCCAAAGCCCTCAGGGCAAGGTTTATAAGTTATGCCCCGATAGAATATAAGGTTCTTATGGAAACTATTGACGTTATAAACTTCGAAGGGGGCTCATTGGAACAGAAATTGGAAGTTTAAGTGCCCTTTTAAGGGTCAAATTTATCGGAGGGCAGCTATATCCTCACGTCATATATTCCACAAATACATCCAATAGAAATTTTGAGATGACCATTTGTTCAAATATAGTCCAAAATCACATAAGAAGACCTTTGGGGTTGATACCCCCCCCCCCGTAGTCTGGCGGTAAGGGTTTTAAATTATGCCCCGGGGCATGTAATGTTTTTATATAAGGGGTTGTCTTGTGAACTTTAGAGGAGGATCATTTGATTGAAAATGTATAGTTCTAGTTCATTTTAAGAGTCAAACTTGGTGGAGGGAAAATAGCCCCCCCCCCTACCTGGCATCCCCTTTTCCCCAAACACATTCAATCGAAATTGCGAGATAGACAATTTGTAACCAATAGTCCAAAGAACATAAAATAATATGTTCAGTAATCAAATATAAGAAATATTTAGGCGTATGTTGAACTAAATCAAAACAAACTATGAGCATGTGGACTTTCGAAAAGGTGACAAAGTAATATTTCAAAAACAACTTATATTATTAAGTTGGACCTAAAGAGTAAGTTGTGGGGGATTTTGAACTAGCCAGAAGGCACTATGTGTATACTTTTAATGCTACCACTACAGGTACTGTGACTACTAACGCTAAGAGTATTAAGGTTAAACTACTAGGAAGTTCTTAAGGGGAGTTTCAATTGAAGAAACAAACTGTAAGCATGAAGATTTTCGAGAGGGTATATAAGCAATATCATAGGTAGCAAGCAAATCTTAGGAACAGTGTTGTATGTGAAGTTGAAATTCACAGGGCTTGTTGTTAGGGATGTTGAACTAACCATAAGAAAATATTTGCAACATAATGCTAGTGTTACTATTTTACTACTTTTATTACTACTGCTTCCACTAAAGCTTAGGCTACTACAATTAATTCTACTGCTACTAATACTACTAACGCTATTAAAACTAAGGATATTAAGTTCAATATATTGGGATATGTAGAAACTGTATGGAATTAAATCGAAACACACTACGCCGCTTCAGGAATGATTGATGGTATGTATTAAGCTGAAAATTTCAGCGTGTGTTGAAAGAGATTTTAAAGAAACCATTATGCAGCATAACAATGCTGCATAATAATGCTGCCACAGCTATTGCTACTGGATAAGCTAAGGATATTAAGGTGAAGCTTTTAAGGAATATTTAGGCGGATGTTGAACTAAATCAAAACAAACTGTGAGCATGTGGACTTTGAAAAAGGTGACAAAGTAGTATCTGAAGAACCACTTATATTATTAATGTAGACCTTTAAGAGTAAGTGATGGAGGATTTTACACTAGCCAGAAGGCAATATATGTATACTTTTAATACTACCACTACATTTAATGTATTTAAATACGCTAAAGGTATTAAGATGAAACTTTTAGGGAACGCTTAGGAGTTTTAAATTAAAGTAAAAAACTGTATGCAACCAGGTGTTCAAACCACATATAAGCAATATCATAGGCAGCGCCACTCTATAATAGCTAGAAATAAAATATGATTGAAACTTTTAAAGAAGCTAATTAAATTTAAAATTAAGTGTTCTGGGGCCCTTTTTAAGAGTAACAAGATATTGGAGGGCAAGCAGTCCTTTTCTCAAGCCCATTCATTTTCCAAACACATCCAGCAAATGTTGCTTTAAAATAAATCAAAAGGCATTGTGTTTATGGTTGCCAATAAGACACCTCAGCAATACATCGAGAACGATTGGGGGTATTAAGTTGAAACTTTTGGGGATACTACTATTACTACTTCTGCTCTTACAATTTAAATAAATAAAAAGAGTGTAAGTGTATACAGGTTGTCAAAGAACATAGATCGAAGCTTTTGGGTGTTATACTAAGTTTTATTTTTTCAGGTCCACTTCAGAAGCTTTAAAATTAAATTAAAGAATATTGTTTGTGTCAGGATTAAAAATTGTTGAAAAAGTTTCTCCTACATACAAATAGCAACCCATACTATGGATTTTTATATACAAAATTTGAAAAGATATAAAATATATTTTTTTTTCATTAAAATAAAACAATGTCAATTAAAAACAAATAGAAATTAATTGAAAAAACTTGTACCACAAAACAAATTTTTCAAAGAAAAGTAAAGAGCTCCATTAAGCCCGGAATGAGCAAAAATCAACTCAAATAACCTTCCAAGCTTAAAATACCACAAATCACTATCAATAAATAAATGAAACTCAAAACCAACAGAAATTACAATAAATACCCGAGTCCAAGTCAAAACGAGCAAAAATTAATATGTGTAGGGCTAATTACTCCCATGCCTTCTTAAGACCAGAACACAATTTGCGCTTTACTGAAAACAAAATGCGTTTGAAATATTTTCACTTTTCTTACTGTCGTAAATAAACAATTATCAAATTTTTAAGGAATAAATATCAGTATATGTCAATTAAACTGACAATCCTCGGTGTTTTATTGTTTTTTTTTTTGTTTTTTTTCAGTAAAGCGCAAATTATGTTCTGGTCTTGAGAAGGCGTGGGGGGTAGTTTTAAACTTGGAAGATTATTTGACTTGATTTTTTCTCATTCTTGGCTTAATGGAGCTCTTTACTTTTCTTTGAAAAACTTGTTTTGGGGGAAAAGTTTTTCAAATACAGCTCATGAAAATTTAATACACATTAATACTTTTTATTTATAGTTATCTAAAGAGACCAACAAGTAACTGAACCAGTTGAACTAAGCTTCAAATATCTTCATTGCGTCGATGATGTTTCTGTCCTCATCTGTAAGTTTTCTGTTGTAATCCTGGCCTTGTACATGCTATTTTCCATAAGGCCTCTAGCTTGTGCTTGGTCTTCGCGTCGGCGTTCTTTATCCGTTTTATTTTGTCAAGTGCTAAAATTATTTCTTCAGACAAAATAACTACTACTTGTATGGTTTAAACCCCTAGATTCCACCAAGTGTGTGATAATTTAATCGAAGAGAGTTTTTCCTAAGAGAGAGGAATATCAACTTTGCTCAATGACAATATTTAGTCTGTGAACCAGGCAGGAGATATAAGGCACACGGTGATCAATAATTTTAGATACTTTCTGCTGGGTTCCATTAAATGAATAGACTAGACATCGTGCTTGCATAGTTATAAGACCAGAAAACTAGTTTATCCAGAGGAATTCCTCTCAATATTCCAATTGTACTTTCTGCCAATTTTCACTAAGTTCCTGACAATAACCCTTTTGTTCTTTCTTCCCTACCTTACCCAGTTTTTTCATAAGCCTTGCTAACATCTAGTAATCACTCTCTAGGTGTATATTTTGAGCTAATAGCGCAAATTACGACCATAAGGCTGTCAGAATAGAAAGCATCAGGGGTCGTATACGTCATCACAGATTAAATTTATGAATGGAATACTTCGTTGAGGATATTTTCCACAACTTCTTCTGAAAGCAAGTCGATTAACTCGTTCTAGAAAGTTTAGTGTAAATAGGTTGCTTTGGATGGTCTATGTCAGGTATCATTTAACAAAGCTGCAAGAGCAGGCACATATCTCGCCAGCTGCAATTTTTCCCTTACGCTCTCCTAAAGGCAAGCCGTGTCTCGCTAGGGTCCTTGCGACGTCCAAAAAATTTTTTTTACAATTTTACTGTGGGTATCTTCATCTTTTGCTTGCTACAAAAGCTTAGCTCAAGTACTTTTATCAAGCAGGAGAACCACATGACCACTGTTTTTGACGAGGTGACAAAATCCAGAAAGAACTGCTTTGTGCGAATCGGAGGGAAGTGAAATGCCATTTTTCCTTTCTTTGCTTTTCCATTGCTTTTTATTTTAGGCTATGGTCACACGCTGTTTTCCACCCGAGTTCTTAAGAATCTTTCTCGATATGGTATTTTATCAACAGGTAACAGAAGTACCAGCTGGGATGAAAACGACACTGTTTTTTTATTTATATTGAAGGATCAACTGGGAATACACTCAGCTTTGGTGGATAAGGACCACGTTAAACAAGGTATTTCCTTTGGTTTTCCCTAGCGATTGGTTTCCATGTTCCTGGATCCTTGTGATCCAGGAATGACTGAAATTGATAGTTAGCTGTTTACACAGCTCAAACACAGAAGATGATATAGGTTATAATTCCACCTATATATCTCTTGCGTTCAACCTAGAATTTTCTCGGGCAGTTTTAACAATGTCATTGGAACCAGTAGCTACTGATATAATGTATTCCAACTTGGCAAAAAATGAACAAATACCTTTTTGGGTATTAATTGGAGACGTCTTGCCCTATATCTAACTCCTTTTAATCATTTGTATCAGGGGAATTATTCCTTTTAATAACTCCTTTTAATCAGGGGAATTATTGATTCACGAAAGGGGAATTAATTTGTTGTTTCTAAGGGGAAATATTGATCCAAGAAAAGGGAATTTATTTGTTGTTTCTAAGGGGAATTATTGGTTCAAGAAAGGGGAATTTATTTGTTGTTTCTAAGGGGAATTATTGATTCACGAAAGGGGAATTAGAAATGACATCACTTGTTTCCTAGGAATTATAACGGACTCTAAAGAGATAGATATTCTATTTTTTAAATATGGCTTCTCAGGTCATTAGACTTATCGATAAAATTAATATTCTATCGAAGCCATAATAGTGTAGCTAGGAACACCTTAGAGATGAACAGATTAACGTGGGTAAGGGTTTCCTAGGAATTTCAAATGTGACAGCGCAGGGATGCCAAAACAAAAGGAACACGCAGAAATTACGTTTAGGGACTATTTGGGTGAAACCGTTTGAGACATTTTAGAAGATTACTTAGGCGAAACCGTTTGAGACATTTTAGAAGATGATTTGGGCGAAACAGTTTGAGACATTTTAGAAGATGATTTTAGAAGAAACTCTGTGGTCGTTATAATACACAAGTTCCATTTGAACAGTATTGTAGGGTCCCCAACCCCAACTCCAAAGGACCCCCTACCCCAACCCCAAAGGGTCCCCTGGGCCCCAAAGGCCCCCGGTGCTCCCTAAAGGCTCCTCGGGCTCCCAAAGGACCCCTGGCGACCCGAAAGAGCCCCCGGCGCCCCAAAGACCCCTTGGCGCCCCCCAAAAGGGACCCCCGGTGCCCCCTAAGCCCTCCCCTCCGAGCCCCCAAAGCGTCCATGGGCCCCAAAGGCCCCCCCGAGCCCCCTCCCTTTCTCTCTCCCTTTTTTGAATTTTTTTAAGTTTTTTCGGACTGAATTTTTTAGACTTAGAAATTATCCAACATTTTTCCGGTTTTTTCTGTAACCCATTGGTAGAGAGCTTTAGCCTAGAGTCTTAGCTTAGTTTTATTTAGAGTTGAAGTTTAGTTTAGTTATAGTTAAGAGTTTAAAGTTTTACCTTAGAGTCTTAGCTTAGAGTTTTTGTTAGAGTTCTAGTTTAGTTTAGTTTTAGTTAAGTGTTTAGAGTTTTACCTTAGAGTCTTAGCTTAGAGTTTAGTTAGAGTTCTAGTTTAGTTATAGTTAACAGTTTAGACTTTTAGCTTAGAGTCTTAGCTTAGAGTTTTAGTTAGAGTTGAAGTTTACTTTGGTTTTAGTTAAGAGTTTAGAGTTTTAGCTTAGAGTTTTTCTTAGAGTTCTAGTTTAGGTTAGTTTTAGTTAAGAGATTAGTTTTTAGCTCAGAGTCTTAGCTTAGAGTTTTTTATGAAGTTCTAGTTTAGTTTAGTTTTAGTTAAGAGTTTAGAGTTTTAGCTTTGAGTCTTAGCTTAGAGTTTTTGTTAGAGTTCTAGTTTAGTTTAGTTTTAGTTAAGAGTTTAGAATTTTACCATAGAGTCTTAGCTGAGTTTTAGTTAGAGTTAAAGTTTAGTTTAGTAATAGTTAAGAGTTTAGATTTTTAGCTTAGAGTCTTAGCTTAGAGTTTTTGTTAGAGTTCTAGTTTAGTTTAGTTTTAGTTAAGTGTTTAGAGTTTTACCTTAGAGTCTTAGCTTAGAGTTTAGTTAGAGTTTAAGTTTAGTTTATTTGTAGTTAAGAATTTTGAGTTTTAGCTTAGAGTCATAGTTTAGAGTTTTAGTTAAAGTGGTACTTTAGTTAAGTTTTATTTAAGAGTTTAGAGTTTTAGCCTAGAGTCTTAGCTTAGAGCTTCAGTTAGAGTTGAAGTTTAGTTTAGTTATAGTTAAGAATTTAGAGTTTTTTGTTTAGAGTCTTAGCTTAGATTTTTTGTTAGAGTTCTAGTTTAGTTTTTGTTAAGAGTTTTTAGTTTTCTCTTAGAGTCTTAGCTTAGAGTTTTTGTTAGAGTTCTAGTTTAGTTTAGTTTTAGTTAAGTGTTTAGAGTTTTACCTTAGAGTCTTAGCTTAGAGTTTAGTTAGAATTCTAGTTTACTTTAGTTATAGTTAAGAGTTTAGACTTTTGGCTTAGAGTCTTAGCTTTGAGTTTTAGTTAGAGTTGAAGTTTACTTTGGTTTTAGTTAAGAGTTTAGAGTTTTAGCTTAGAGTTTTTCTTAGAGTTCTAGTTTAGTTTAGTTTTAGTTAAGAGATTAGTTTTTAGCTCAGAATCTTATCTTAGAGTTTTCTATGAAGTTCTAGTTTAGTTTAGTTTTAGTTAAGAGTTTAGAGTTTTAGCTTTGAGTCTTAGCTTAGAGTTTTTGAAAGAGTTCTAGTTTAGTTTAGTTTTAGTTAAGAGTTTAGAATTTTACCATAGAGTCTTAGCTGAGTTTTAGTTAGAGTTAAAGCTTAGTTTAGTAATAGTTAAGAGTTTAGATTTTTAGCTTAGGGTCTTAGCTTAGAGTTTTTGTTAGAGTTCTAGTTTAGTTTAGTTTTAGTTAAGAGTTTAGAATTTTACCATAGAGTCTTAGCTTAGAGTTTTAGTTAGAGTTGAAGTTTAGTTTAGTTATAGTTAAGGATTTTGAGTTTTAGCTTAGAGTCATAGTTTAGAGTTTTAGTTAAAGTGGTACTTTAGTTAAGTTTTATTTAAGAGTTTAGAGTTTTAGCCTAGAGTCTTAGCTTAGAGCTTTAGTTAGAGTTGAAGTTTAGTTTAGTTATAGTTAAGAATTTAGAGTTTTTAGCTTAGAGTCTTAGCTTAGAGTTTTTGTTGAAGTTCTAGTATAGTTTAGTTTTAGTTAAGAGTTTAAAGTTTTAGCTTAGAGTTTTAGTTAGAGTTGATCTTTAGTTTAGTAATAGTTAAGAGTTTAGAGTTTTAGCTTAGAGTCTTAGCTTAGAGTTTTTGTTAGACTTCTAGTTTAGTTTAGCTTTAGTTAAGAGTTTAGAGTTTTACCTTAGAGTCTTTTCTTAGAGTTTTAGCTAGAGTTGAAATTTAGTTTAGTTACAGTTAAGAATTTAGAGAATTAGCTTAGAGTCTTAGCTTAGAGTTTTAGTTAAAGTTGTAGTTTAGTTTAGTTTTAGTTAAGAGTTTAGAGTTTTAGCCTAGAGTCTTAGCTTAGAGTTTTTGTTAGAGTTGAAGTTTAGTTTAGTTATAATTAAGAGTTTAGAGTTTTTAGCTTAGAGTCTTAGCTTAGAATTTTTGCTAGAGTTCTAGTTTAGTTTAGTTTAGTTTTAGTTAAGAGTTTATAGTTTTACCTTAGAGTCTTAGCTTAGAGTTTAGTTAGAGTTCTAGTATAGTTTAGTTTTAGTTAAGAGTTTAGAGTTTTCTCTTAGAGCCTTAGCTTAGAGTTTTTGTTGAAGTTCTAGTATAGTTTAGTTTTAGTTAAGAGTTTAAAGTTTTAGCTTAGAGTTTTAGTTAGAGTTGATCTTTAGTTTAGTAATAGTTAAGAGTTTTAGCTTAGAGTCTTAGCTTAGAGTTTTTGTTAGAGTTCTAGTTTAGTTTAGTTTTAGTTAAGAGTTTGGAGTTTTACCTTAGAGTCTTAGCTTAGAGTTTAGTTAGAGTTCTAGTATAGATTAGTTTTAGTTAAGAGTTTAGAGTTTTAGCCTAGAGTCTTAGCTTAGAGTTTTTGTTAGAGTTGAAGTTTAGTTTAGTTATAATTAAGAGTTTAGAGTTTTTAGCTTAGAGTCTTAGCTTAGAATTTTTGCTAGAGTTCTAGTTTAGTTTAGTTTAGTTTTAGTTAAGAGTTTAGAGTTTTACCTTAGAGTGTTAGCTTAGAGTTTAGTTAGAGTTCTAGTATAGTTTAGTTTTAGTTAAGAGTTTAGAGTTTTCTCTTAGAGCCTTAGCTTAGAGTTTTTGTTGAAGTTCTAGTATAGTTTAGTTTTAGTTAAGAGTTTAAAGTTTTAGCTTAGAGTTTTAGTTAGAGTTGAACTTTAGTTTAGTAATAGTTAAGAGTTTTCTTAGAGTTTTAGCTAGAGTTGAAGTTTAGTTTAGTTATAGTTAAGAATTTAGAGAATTAGCTTAGAGTCTTAGCTTAGAGTTTTAGTTAGAGTTCTAGTATAGTTTAGTTTTAGTCAAGAGTTTAGAGTTTTGGCCTAGAGTCTTAGCTTGGAGTTTTTGTTAGAGTTGAAGTTTAGTTTAGTTATAATTAAGAGTTTAGAGTTTTTAGCTTAGAGTCTTAGCTTAGAATTTTTGCTAGAGTTCTAGTTTAGTTTAGTTTAGTTTTAGTTAAGAGTTTAGAGTTTTACCTTAGAGTCTTAGCTTAGAGTTTAGTTAGAGTTCTAGTTTAGTTTAGTTTTAGCGAAGAGTTTAGAGTTTTACCTTAGAGTCTTAGCTTAGAGTTTTAGCTAGAGTTGACGTTTAGTTTAGTTATAGTTAAGAATTTAGAGTTTTAGCTTAGAGTCATAGGTTAGAGTTTTAGTTAAAGTGGTAGTTTAGTTTAGTTTTAGTTAAGAGTTTAGAGTTTTACCTTAGAGTCTTAGCTTAGAGTTTTAGTTAGAGTTCTAATTTAGTTTAGTCATAGTTAAGAGTTTAGAATTTAGCTTAGAGTCTTAGCTTAGAGTTTAAGTTAGAGTTGAAGTTTAGTTTAGTTATAGTTAAGAATTTGGAGTTTTAGCTTAGAGTCATAGCTTAGAGTTTTAGTTAGAGTTGAAGTTAAGTTAAGTTTTACTTACAATAATCCGACAATATTCCAAGGTATTTCTAATATTAACGGACCAGAGGTCAGTCCGGTATAAATTTAGTATCAGGCCACCCGTTCCCATAAAATGTATCTTTTATACATTTCGTCAACCACAGCTTATGGAGACACTCTGACGCACATAGCTAGGAAGTGATCAATTTTTCAATTTCCTATTAGGCATACACCTGCCAGGATATGTTCCTTATCGTAATAAAAAGTTGTATTTCTAAACTTTTGTATTTGCGTCTTAATATTTTACTAAATTCTAAATTGACTTAATTAGAAAGCGCCACGACACAGGTTAGGCATACACCTGCCAGGATATGTTCCTTATCTTAATAAAAAGTGGTATTTCTAAAAAATTTTATTTGCGTCTTAATATTTTACTAAATTTCAAATTGACTTAATTAGAAAGCGCCACCACACATGTTTTGTCTTGAAAACTTCGAAAAGGGCTCATTCGGTTGGAAATTGAAAGAGCTAGTTCCCTCTTTAATAGTCAAAAGTGATTGGAGGACAACCAACCCCCTCCCCCCCTTAGACCCATCATTTCCCAAAACACTTCCAATCAAAATTTTCAGGTAGCTATTTGTTTGACGTAGTTTTAAAGTCCAGAAATTATGTCTTTGAGGGTGATACCCCCCCAGAGCCCTCAGGGCAAGGTTTATAAGTTATGCCCCGATGGAATATAAGGTTCTTATGGAAACTATTGTCGTATAAACTTCGAAGGGGGCTCATTGGATCAGAAATTGGAAGTTTAAGTGCCCTTTTAAGGGTCAAATTTATCGGAGGGCAGCTATATCCTCACGTCATATATTCAACAAATGCATCCAATAGAAATTTTGAGATGAACATTTGTTCAAATATAGTCCAAAATCACATAAGACCTTTTGGGTTGATGCCCCCCCCCCTCGTATTCTGGCGGTAAGGGTTGTAAATTATGCCCTGGGGCATGTAATGTTTTTATATAAGGGGTTGTCTTGTGAACTTTAGAGGAGGATCATTTGATTGAAAATGTATAGTTCTAGTTCATTTTAAGAGTCAAACTTGGTGGAGGGAAAATAGCCCCCCCCCCTACCTGGCATCCCCTTTTCCCCAAACACATTCAATTGAAATTGCGAGATAGACATTTTGTAACCAATAGTCCAAAGAACATAAAATAATATGTTCAGTAATCAAATATATCAGTAATCAAATATAAGAAATATTTAGGCGTATATTGAACTAAATCAAAACCAACTATGAGCATGTGGACTTTCGAAAAGGTGACAAAATAATATTTCAATAACAACTTATATTATTAAGTTAGACCTAAAGAGTAAGTTGTGGGGGATTTTGAACTAGCCAGAAGGCACTATGTGTATACTTTTAATGCTACCACTACAGGTACTGTAACTATTGACGCTAAGAGTATTAAGGTTAAACTACTAGGAAGTTCTTAAGGGGATTTTCAATTGAAGAAACAAACTGTATGCATGAAGGTTTTCAAGAGGGTATATAAGCAATATCATAGGTAGTAAGCAAATCTTAGGAACAGTGTTGTATGTGAAGTTGAAATTCACAGGGCTTGTTGTTAGGGATGTTGAACTAACCATAAGAAAATATTTGCAACATAATGCTAGTGTTACTATTTTACTACTTTTATTACTACTGCTTTCACTAAAGCTTAGGCTACTACAATTAATTCTACTGCTACTAATACTACTAATGCTATTAAAACTAAAGATATTAAGGTGAATATATTGGGATATGTAGAAACTGTATGGAATTAAATCGAAACACACTATGCCTACACAGGTTATCAAGTGGACGCATCAGAAATGATTCAGGAATGCTTCAGGAATGATTGATGGTATGTATTAAGCTGAAAATTTCAGCGTGTAATGAAAGAGATTTTAAAGAAACCAAAGGTGTTTTGCGCATACTGCTACTAATGCTACTGGGTAATGCCACAGCTATTGCTACTGGATAAGCTAAGGATCTTAAGGTGAAGCTTTTAAGGAATATTTAGGCGGATGTTGAACTAAATCAAAACAAACTGTGAGTATGTGGACTTTCAAAAAGGTGACAAAGTAATATCTGAAGAACCACTTATATTATTAATGTAGACCTTTAAGAGTAAGTGGTGGAGGATTTTACACTAGCCAGAAGGCACTATATGTATAATTTTAATACTACCACTACATTTAATGTATTTAAATACGCTAAAGGTATTAAGATGAAACTTTTAGGGAACGCTTAGGAGTTTTAAATTAAAGTAAAAAACTGTATGCATGCAGGTTTCCAAACCACATATAAGCAATATCATAGGCAGCGCCACTCTATAATAGCTAGAAATAAAATATGATTGAAACTTTTAAAGGAGCTGATTAAATTTAAAATTCAATGTTCTGGGGCCCTTTTTAAGAGTAACAAGATACTGGAGGGCAAGCAGTCCTTCTCTCAAGCCCATTCATTTTCCAAACACATCCAGCAAAAAAATTGAGACAGCCATTTTGTTCAGCATAGTAGAACGGTTCAGCAACTATGTCTTTAGAGATATTGGACATGTCAACCCCCCACAATTATGCAATTGGCCCATTATGCTTTAAAACTAAATGTTGCTTTAAAAAAAATAAAAAGGCATAGTGTTTATGGTTGCCAATAAGACACCTCAGCAATACATCGAGAACGATTGGGGGTATTAAGTTGAAGCTTTTGGGGATACTACTATTACTACTTCTGCTCTTACAATTTAAATAAATAAAAAGAGTGTAAGTGTATCCAGGTTGTCAAAGAACATAGATAGAAGCTTTTGGGTGTTATACTAAGTTTTATTTTTTCAGGTCCACTTCAGAAGCTGTAAAATTAAATTAAAGAATATTGTTTGTGTCAGGATTAAAAATTGTTGAAAAAGTTTCTCCTACATACAAATAGCAACCCATACTATGGATTTTTATATACAAAATTTGAAAAGATATAAATTTTTTTTTTCATAAAAATAAAACAATGTCAATAAAAACAAATAGAAATTAATTGAAAAAACTTGTACCACAAAACAAATTTTTCAAAGAAAAGTAAAGAGCTCCATTAAGCCCGGAATGAGCAGAAATCAACTCAAATAACCTTCCAAGCTTAAAATACCACAAATCACTATCAATAAATAAATGAAACTCAAAACCAACAGAACTTACAATAAATACCCGAGTCAAAGTCAAAACGAGCAAAAATTAATATGTGTAGGGCTGATAACTCCCATGCCTTCTTAAGACTAGAACACAATTTGCGCTTTACTGAAAACAAAATGCGTTTGAAATATTTTCACTTTTCTTACTGTCGTAAATAAACAATTATCAAAACTTTAAGGAATAAATATCAGTATATGTCAAGTAAACTGACAATCCTCGGTGTTTTATTGGTTTTTTTTTGTTTTGTTTTTTTCAGTAAAGCGCAAATTATGTTCTGGTCTTGAGAAGGCGTGGAGGGTAGTTTTAAGCTTGGAAGATTATTTGACTTTAATTTTTCTCATTCTTTGCTTAATGGAGCTCTTTACTTTTCTTTGAAAAACTTGTTTTGGAGAAAAAGTTTTTCAAATACAGCTCATGAAAATTTAATACTCATTAATAATTTTTATTTATAGTTATCTAAAGAGACCAACAAGAAACTGAACCAGTTGAACTAAGCTTCAAACATCTTCATTGCGTCGATGATGTTTCTGTCCTCATCTGTAAGTTTTCTGTTGTAATCCTGGCCTTGTACATGCTATTTTCCATAAGGCCTCTAGCTTGTGCTTGGTCTTCGCGTCGGCGTTCTTTATCCGTTTTATTTTGTCAAGTGCTAAAATTATTTCTTCAGACAAAATAACTACTACTTGTATGGTTTAAACCCCTGGATTCCACCAAGTTTGTGATAATTTAATCGAAGAGAGTTTTTCCTAAGAGAGAGGAATATCAACTTTGCTCAATGACAATATTTAGTCTGTGAACCAGGCAGGAGATATAAGGCACACGGTGATCAATAATTTTAGATACTTTCTGCTGGGTTCCATTAGATGAATAGAATAGACATCGTGCTTGCATAGTTATAAGATCAGAAAACTAGTTTATCCAGAGGAATTCCTCTCAATGTTCCAATTGTAATTTCTGCCAATTTTCCCTAAGTTCCTGACAATAACCCTTTTGTTATTTCTTCCCTACCTTACCCAGTTTTTTCATAAGCCTTGCTAACATCTAGTAATCACTCTCTAGGTGTATATTCTGAGCTAATAGCGCAGATTACGACTATAAGGCTGTCAGAATAGAAAGCATCAGGGTCGTATACGTCATCACAGATTAAATTTATGAATGGAATACTTCATCGAGGATATTTTCCACGACTTCTTCTGAAAGCAAGTCGATTAACTCGTTCTGGAAAGTTTTGTGTAAATAGGTTGCTTTGGATGGCCTATGTCAGGTATCATTTAACCAAGCTGCAAGAGCAGGCACATATCTCGCCAGCTGCAATTTTTCCCTTACGCTTTCCTAAAGGCAAGCCGTGTCTTGCTAGGGTCCTTGCGACGTCCCAATATTTTTTTTACAATTTTACTGTGGGTATCTTCATCTTTTGCTTGCTAAAAAAGCTTAGCTCAAGTACGTTTATCAAGCAGGAGAACCACATGACCACTGTTTTTGACGAGGTGACAAAATCCAGAAAGAACTGCTTTGTGCGACTCGGAGGGAAGTGAAATGCCAGTTTTCCTTTCTTTGCTTTTCCATTGCTTTTTATTTTATGCTATTGTCACACGCTGTTTTCCACCCAAGTTTTTAAGGATCTTTCTCGATATGGTATTTTATCAACAGGTAACAGAAGTACCAGCTGGGATGAAAACGACACTGTTTTTTTTTTTTTTTTATTGAAGGATCAACTGGGAATACACTCAGCTTTGGCGGATAAGGACCACGTTAAACAAGGTATTTCCTTTGGTTTTCCCTAGCGATTGGTTTCCATGTTCCTGGATCCTTGTGATCCAGGAATGACTGAAATTGAGAGTTAGCTCTTTACACAGCTCAAACACAGAAGACGATATAGGTTATATTTCCACCTATATATCTCTTGCGTTCAACCTAGAATTTTCTCGGGCAGTTTTATCAATGTCATTGGAACCAGTAGCTACTGATATAATGTATTCCAACTTGGTGAAAAATGAACAAATGCCTTTTTGGGTATTAATTTGAGACGTCTTGCCCTATATCTAACTCCTTTTAATCATTTGTGTTTATCGATGGCGTGATACCTTCTTTGGTTCCGATTTGATGTCTTGTTTCGGGTGCTAGACGTTCTATCGCTAATACTGATCTAACGCCAAGTGTTTACTTGTTAATTGTAACATTCATTTCCTGAAAAAAATATCGTTAAATATACTTTTGCTTCAAAATCTATTACTATGCTGATAAGTTTTAAAACTTTTTCCAAAATTTAAGTTTTTCAAAGAAAGGTAAAGAGCTCCAATAAACCAAAAATGAGCAGAAATAGAGTCAAATAATCTTCCAAATGTAAAACTACCAGAAATTGCCATCAACAAATAGATGAAACCCAAAACGAAAAGGAATTACTGTAAATAATCGAGTCAAACTCAAAACGAGTAAAAATCAACATCAATATGGTTGACCACCCCCGTGCCTTCTTAAGACCAGAACATAATTTGCCATGCCCTGAAAACAAATGCGTAAAAAAATGTTTTCACTTTTTTACTTAATAAATAAAAATTATTAAGACTTTAAGGAGTGAATATCAGTAGGCTATATGCACATTAAAATGACAATCAACGGTCATTTTTTTCTTCAGTAAATTGCAAATTGTGTTCTGGTCTTGTTTATGCATGGGGGTTGTCAACCTTACTGATGTTAATTTTTGCTTGTTTCGAGTTTGACTTGGCAATTTATTGAGGATTGAGGAAGCTGAGGTACCTATCTTTAATACTGCCCGTTCAGTTGAAAAAACTTATTTTTTATTTAATTTTGATCGAAAGCACTGTTTCTTGATTTTGTTGGTTTTCTTTGGTTGAAAAAGAATATGGGAAGGGCGATAGTTGCCCACTGATCCCTTTAGACTATTATATAGGGTATTAGACCTTTCAATACCCTATCAAATAAACCCCCTCCAAAGTTTATGCAACCACTTTTTCCATGTGAAGTGGCTCTGGGAAATATAAAAATAAAACATTGAAGCATTATGGCTCTTTACTAGAGATGACGCTAGAGCCTTGCCTATGATTCAATTAAATAAAGTAAAAACAAGCTATTAAACGAAAATTAAGTTTCAAGATTAAAACTTAAAACGAACAGAAATTATTCCGTATTTGAAGGGATTGAATTTGATTTACTTCATCGAGGGATGAATCGAGGGTCTTCATCCCTCGCTCTTTACGCTAAAGTCTTAAAGTTCCTTAAAACTACTTCTCATTCAAATCCAACTGCCCTTGTGTTTCAGGAGCTATTCTTAGATTGGGGAAAAGGTCAAACTTTAGCGTAAAGAGTGAGAGATGAGAAAGGAGTGGCCCTTTTCAAATACGGATTAATTTCTATTCGTATAAGTTTAAATGTTGTTCCGTACTTTCAGTTGAATAAACTTGTTTCTTAAGTAATTTCTCAACGAATTTCAAATCATACCGGGAAATCACCTCCTGGAAAAATCACCCCAGTAATATTTCTCGGTTTGCTGTATAATCGGTTTGTTACGATCATCCATGGGGAGACATTAAATAAAATAGCTACGCACCCGTGGTCTAAGATCATTTAACTTTATGGGGGGTTTTCCCCCTTCTTTTCAAAAGTCAGGCAAATTTTCTCAAGTTTATAAATTTTGATGGGCAAATAATCGTTTTTATATTTGGATTAGTATAAAAAGCCAATTTTTTTATGTATATATTGTCATCAAATTTTGATTTTTAGAGTTACAATCACTGTTGAGCCGAGTCACTTTCCTTACTGATAGTTCGTAGTTTCGAATTGTTTGAACTAGTTGCGAACCATACTTGCACGAACTGTTTGACCACTGATCAAAGGAAGAGCTTGGTTAAAACAATTCCTGTTTCCCTTCTGATCATATGTATATGTATTTATCATAGGCCCGTTTTTTAGCACTAAGATCTTACATCTAAGATCTTACATTTTTCTGCAAAGATTATCGTTTTTTAACTCATCTTTGTTCTAAGATCTTACAGCTCACTGATGTTAGCAAAAAGTGTGAAGACCGCCACTGTTCTGCCATAAAAAACAATGATGAGAGAACTTTGATGATCTACTCATCTGTTCTCAGACCGCTGATCAGAGCAGAATGATGAAAGACGTTTGCACAAAACCGACCAAAGATGTAAGATCTTTGTTCAAAGATTTCACTTTTAAGCCTTTTCTGGCAAAAGATGTAAGATCTTAGCACATTGATGAGTGAAAAAACGCCTCTCATATCATGTTATATGGATCATATCGTATTAATCATTATATTTTATTAAATGGACGTGCGCTTGGTGGAGAATTCTTTGTCCAAGGGACACGGGTTTGATCCTTGGCGTGGGCAGTTATTTGGTTTGGGACGCGGGTCAGTGGTGTGACTCTGTAAGCTTAGCCAGAGTCGACCCAGCTCTAAATGGGTACCTGGAGAAATCTTGGGAAGGTAACCAGGAAGGGTGTGCGAAAGCACAGGATGGCTGGCCCCCAGCCCCCCATTGCACTTCCTGGCTGAAGGGCCACGAAACGGAGATCAGCACCGCCGGTTTGGACCTTAAGGGTCTAGTGCTGTCATACTTACTTACTATACTTACTATACTTACTTTATCATGTGAGTAATGTATACGTATTGAAGCTCCGCCTGCTACTATCAGAAAAAAAATGGTTAGTATTTCTCCGGTTAAACATTCAACAGTCAGCCTTTTGAGTATATATAAGGAGGTCTGACCCGGATACGGAAAATCCAACTTCAATTTAATTGAATTAATAGCATCAAACCTAATTTGGTAAGCTCGTATTACGAAAGGACTTAATAATAAATCAGTAATCATAGGCAGCACGCTAGCGCTGCCTAAGTAAAGAACGATGTGGGCACAATGTGTTTTTTTTTGGTTCTCCAATGAGTTGTCTTAGAAACTTTGAAAAGGGCTCATTCGATTGGAAATTGGAGTGGCTAGTGCCCTTTTTAATAGTCGAAAGTGATTGGAGGGCGACTAGCCAACCCCCACCCCCCACGCCCATCATTCCCCCAAACACATCCAATCAAATTTTTAAATAGCCATTTTGTTCAGCGTAGTTGATTTCCAGATAGAAAGTCTGTCTTTGAGGAGGACACTCCCCCACAACCCTCAGGGCAAGGGTTATAAGTTATGCCCTGGGCGCATATAAGGTTTTTATAGAAGGCGTTGTCGTAGAAACTTAAAAAAATGCTCATTCGATTGGAAATTCAAAGAGCTAGTGCCCTTTTTAATAGTCGAAAGTTATTGGAGGGCAACTAGCCCCCCCCCCCACGCCCATCATTTCCCCAAACACATCCAATCAAAATTTTGAGACAGCCATTTTGTTCAGCGTAGTTGATTTCCAGATAGAAAATATGTTTTTGAGGAGGAAACTCCCCCACAGCCCTAAGGGCAAGGGTTTTAATTATGCCCTGGGGGCATATAAGGTTTTTAAAGAAGGTGTTGTCGTAGAAACTTCAAAAAAAGCTCATTCGATTGGAAATTCAAAGGGCTAGTGCCCGTTTTTATAGTCAAAAGTGATTGGAGGGCAACTAGCCCCCCCCCCTTACAACCATTATTCCCCCAAACACATAGAATAAAAATTTTGGAATAGCCATTTTGTTCAGCGTAGTTGATTTTCAGATAGAAAGCATATTTTTGAGGAGGACGCTCCCCCGCAACCCTCAGGGCAAGGATTATAAGTTATGGCCAGGGGGCATATAAGGTTTTTATTGAAATCTTTGTCGTAGAAACTTGAAAAAGGGCTCATTCGATTTGAAATTGGGCTAGTACCCTTTTTAATAGTCAAAAGTGATTTGAGGATAACTAACCCCCCTCTCACGCCCACCTTTTCCCCAAACACATCCAATCAAAATTTTTAGATAGCCATATTTATTCAACGTAGTTGAAAGTTTTGGAAATTAGGTCTTTAAGGATGACAACCCCTCCCTCTACAGCCCTCAGGGAAAGGGTTGTAAGTTATGCCCTGTGGTATATAAAGTTTTTATTGAAAGCACTTTCATAGAAACTTCAAAAGAGCTCATTCAAATGGAAATTGAGATGGCCAGTGCCTTTTTTAATAGTTGAAAGTGATTGGATAGCGACTAACGCCCCTTTCACGCTCACCATTTTCCCAAACAAATCGAATTAAAATTTTGAGATATCCATTTTGTTCAACGTAGTTGAAAGTTCTGTAAATTTGGTCTTTTAGGATGATAACCCCCCTCGAAGCCCTCAGTGCAAAGGTTGTAAGTTATGCCCTGTGGTATATAAAGTTTTTATTGAAAGCACTTTCATAGAAACTTCAAAAGAGCTCATTCAAATGGAAATTGAGATGGCCAGTGCCTTTTTTAATAGTTGAAAGTGATTGGATAGTGACTAACAACTCTCTCACGCACACCATTTTCCAAAACACATCCAATAAAAATTTTGAGATATCCATTTTGTTCAGCGTATTTGAACGTTCTGGAAATTAGGTCTTTTAGGATGATAACCCCTGAGAGCCCTCAGTGCAAGGGTTGTAAGTTGTCCCCTGGGGGCATATAAGGTTTATATAGAAAGTTGTTGCATAAATCATAGGCAGCGTGATCGCGCTGCCTAACTAAAGAACGGGGACACTCGAGAATGAGACAAGACACGGGGACTAAGTAAAGAGGAGGACACTCCCCCACAGTCCTCAGGGCAAGGGTTTTAAGTTATGCCCTGGGGGTACATAGGAACAATGTTGGCACAATGTATTATTCATTTATTTTTTCCGTTAGAGCAGGGCACTTCGTAACGAAGAAGTTGTCGTAGAAACTTCGAAAATCGCTCATTCAATTGGAAATTGGAGTGGCTTGTGCCCTTTTTAATAGTCGAAAGTGATTGGAAGTTGACTAACGCCCCTTCCACGCCCACCATTTCCCGAACATATCCAATCAAAATTTTGAGATAGTCATTTTGTTCAGTGTAGTTGATTTCCAGATAGAAATTATGTTTTGAGGACAGTCCCCCTTAGGGCAAGCCCTTAGGGCAAGGGTTGTAAGTTATGCCCTGGGGGCATATAAGGTTTTTTATAGAAGGCGTTGTCGCAGAAACTTTAAAAAAGGCTCATTCGATTGGAAATTCAAAGGGCTAGTGCCCTTTTAAATACTCGAAAGTGATTAGAGGGCAACTAACCCGCCTCTCACTCCCACCTTTTCCCCAAAATCATCTAATCAAAACTTTGAAATAGCCATTTTATTCAACGTAGTTTGAATAAAATGATGACAACCCCCCACAGCCCTCGGGGCAATGGTTGTAAATTATGCCCAGGGCATACGTATCCAAGCTATCAAAGAAAGTAAACAGATTTGTTTGTGAATGGTATCAAGTTTTCCATTTCAGGTCAACTAGAGGAGGTGTGAAACTAAATTAAACAGTACTATTTGTGTCCAGATTTTAAAAGGGTGCAGGTTGTTAAAAATTGCTGAAAATTTTTCTCCAGCAAGTAGAAAAGGGGTTACCAGTCGTGACCCGCACCACTGCTGCCATCTACAATTGAGTATAACGGTACCTATCCACATAGACAATGTTATTGATGCACGAAGGGGGACAGATTTCTGAGAAATTGATTTACATAATCGAGGGGAATTATTGATTCACGAAAGGGGAATTAGTTTGTTGTTTCTAAGGGGAATTATTGATCCAAGAAAGGGGAATTTATTTGTTGTTTCTAAGGGGAATTATTGAGTCAAGAAAGGGGAATTTATTTGTTGTTTCTAAGGGGAATTATTGATTCACGAAAGGGGAATTAGAAATGACATCACTTGTTTCCTAGGAATTATACGGGACTCTAAAGAGATAGATATTATATTTTTTAAATATGGCTTCTCAGGTCATTAGACTTAGCGATAAAATTAATATTCTATCGAAGCCATAATAGTGTAGCTAGGAACACCTTAGAGATGAACAGATTAACGCGGGTAAGGGTTTCCTAGGAATTTCAAATGTGACAGCGCAGGGATGCCAAAACAAAAGGAACACACAGAAATTACGTTTAGGGATTATTTGGGTGAAACCGTTTGAGACATTTTAGAAAATTACTTAGGCGAAACCGTTTGAGACATTTTAGAAGATGATTTGGGCGAAACAGTTTGAGACATTTTAGAAGATGATTTTAGAAGAAACTCTGTGGTCGCTATAATACAGAAGTTCCATTTGAACAGTATTGTAGGGTCCCCTACCCCAACACCAAAGGGCCCCCCTACCCCAACCCTAAAGGCCCCCCCGGGCCCCCAAACGGCCCCTGGCGCCCCAAAGGGCCCCCGGTGCCCCAAAGGCCCCTTGGTGCCCCCAGAGGGCCCCCGGCGCCACCCAAAAGGGATCCCCGGTGCCCTCCAAAGGTCCCCTCCGAGCCCCCAAAGCGCCCATGGGCCCCCTAAGGCCCCCCGAATCTCCTCCCTTCCTCCCTCCCTTTTTTGAATTTTTTTAAAGTTTTTTCGGACTGAATTTTTTTGACTTAGAAATTATCCAACATTTTTCCGGTTTTTTCTTTAACCCATTGGTACAGAGTTTTAGCCTAGAGTCCTAGCTTAGTTTTATTTAGAGTTGAAGTTTAGTTTAGTTATAGTTAAGAGTTTAAAGTTTTACCTTAGAGTCTTAGCTTAGAGTTTTTGTTAGAGTTCTAGTTTAGTTTAGTTTTAGTTAAGAGTTTAGAGTTTTACCTTAGAGTCTTAGCTTAGAGTTATAGTTAGAGTTGAAGTTTACTTTAGTTTTAGTCAAGAGTTTAGAGTTTTAGCTTAGAGTTTTTCTTAGAGTTCTAGTTTAGTTTAGTTTTAGTTAAGAGATTAGTTTTTAGCTCAGAGTCTTAGCTTAGAGTTTTTGTTGAAGTTCTAGTTTAGTTTAGTTTCAGTTAAGAGTTTAGAGTTTTAGCTTTGAGTCTTAGCTTAGAGTTTTTGTTAGAGTTCTAGTTTAGTTTAGTTTTAGTCAAGAGTTTAGAATTTTACCATAGAGTCTTAGCTGAGTTTTAGTTAGAGTTAAAGTTTAGTTTAGTAATAGTTAAGAGTTTATATTTTTAGCTTAGAGTCTTAGCTTAGAGCTATAGTTAGAGTTGAAGTTTAGTTTAGTTATAGTTAAGAATTTTGAGTTTTAGCTTAGAGTCATAGTTCAGAGTTTTAGTTAAAGTGGTACTTTAGTTAAGTTTTATTTAAGAGTTTAGAGTTTTAGCCTAGAGTCTTAGAGCTTTAGTTAGAGTTGAACTTTAGTTTAGTTATAGTTGAGAGTTTAGAGTTTTTAGCTTAGAGTCTTAGCTTAGAGTTTTTGTTAGAGTTCTAGCTTAGTTTTAGTTAAGAGTTTCGAGTTTTCCCTTAGAGTCTTAGCTTAGAGTTTTTGTTGAAGTTCTAGTATAGTTTAGTTTTAGTTAAGAGTTTAGAGTTTTAGCTTAGAGTTTTAGTTAGAGTTGAAGTTTAGTTTAGTAATAGTTAAGAGTTTAGAGTTTTAGCTTAGAGTCTTAGCTTAGAGTTTTTGTTAGAGTTCTAGTTTAGTTTAGTTTTAGTTAAGAGTTTAGAGTTTTACCTTAGAGTCTTTTCTTAGAGTTTTAGCTAGAGTTGAAGTTTAGTTTAGTTGTAGTTAAGAATTTAGAGAATTAGCTTAGAGTCTTAACTTAGAGTTTTAGTTAAAGTTGTAGTTTAGTTTAGTTTTAGTTAAGAGTTTAGAGTTTTAGCCTAGAGTCTTAGCTTAGAGTTTTTGTTAGAGTTGAAGTTTAGTTTAGTTATAATTAAGAGTTTAGAGTTTTTAGCTTAGAGTCTTAGCTTAGAATTTTTGTTAGAGTTCTAGTTTAGTTTAGTTTTAGTTAAGAGTTTAGAGTTTTACCTTAGAGTCTTAGCTTAGAGTTTTAGTTAGAGTTGAAGTTTAGTTTAGTAATAGTTTTACTTTATAGTTTTAGCTTAGAGTCTTAGCTTAGAGTTTTTGTTAGAGTTCCAGTTTAGTTTAGTTTAGTTTTAGCTAAGAGTTTAGAGTTTTACTTTAGAGTCTTAGCTTAGAGTTTTAGCTAGAGTTGACGTTTAGTTTAGTTATAGTTAAGAATTTAGAGGTTTAGCTTAGAGTCATAGCTTAGAGTTTTAGTTAAAGTGGTAGTTTAGTTTAGTTTTAGTTAGGAGTTTAGAGTTTTACCTTAGAGTCTTAGCTTAGAGTTTTAGTTAGAGTTCTAGTTTAGTTTAGTTATAGTTAAGAGTTTAGAGTTTTAGCTTAGAGTCTTAGCTTAGAGTTTTTGTTAGAGTTCTAGTTTAGTTTAGTTTTAGTTAAGAGTTTAGAGTTTTACCTTAGAGTCTTAGCTTAGAGTTTTAGTTAGAGTTGAAGTTTAGTTTAGTTATAGTTAAGAATTTGGAGTTTTAGCTTAGAGTCATAGCTTAGAGTTTTAGTTAGAGTTGAAGTTTAGTTAAGTTTTAGTTACAATAATCCGACAATATTCCAAGGTATTTGCAATATCAACGGACCAGAGGTCAGTCCGGTATAAATTTAGTATCAGGCCGCCCGTTCCCATAAAATGTATCTTTTATACATTTCGTCAACCACAGCTTATGGAGACACTCTGACGCACATAGCTAGGAAGTGATTAATTTTTCAATATCCTATTAGGCATAGACCTGCCAGGATATGTTCCTTATCTTAATAAAAAGTGGTATTTCTAAACTTTTGTATTTGCGTCTTAATATTTTACTAAATTCTAAATTGACTTAATTAGAAAGCGCCACGACACAGGTTAGGCATACACCTGCCAGGATATGTTCCTTATCTTAATAAAAAGTGGTATTTCTAAAATTTTGTATTTGCGTCTTAATATTTTTCTAAATTCCAAATTGACTTAATTAAAAAGCGCCACCACACATGTTTTGTCTTGAAAACTTCGAAAAGGGCTCATTCGGTTGGAAATTGAAAGAGCTAGTTCCCTCTTTAATAGTCAAAAGTGGTTGGAGGGCAACCAAGCCCCTCCCCCCCCCCTTAGACCCATGATTTCCCAAAACACTTCCAGTCAAAATTTTCAGGTAGCTATTTTGTTTGACGTAGTTTTAAAGTCCAGAAATTATGTCTTTGAGGGTGACACCCCCCCCAGAGCCCTCAGGGCAAGGTTTATAAGTTATGTCCCGATGGAATATAAGGTTCTTATGGAAACTATTGTCGTATAAACTTCGAAGGGGGCTCATTGGATCAGAAATTGGAAGTTTAAGTGCCCTTTTAAGGGTCAAATTTATCGAAGGGCAGCTATATCCTCATGTCATATATTCTACAAATGCATCCAATAGAAATTTTGAGATGACCATTTGTTCAAATATAGTCCAAAATCACATAAGAAGACCTTTGGGGTTGATACCCCCCCCCCGTAGTCTGGCGATAAGGGTTGTAAATTATGCCCTGGGGCATGTAATGTTTTTATATAAGGGGTTGTCTTATGAACTTTAGAGGAGGATCATTTGATTGAAAATGTATAGTTCTAGTTCATTTTAAGAGTCAAACTTGGTGGAGGGAAAATAGCCCCCCCCCCCTACCTGGCATCCCCTTTTCCCCAAACACATTCAATCGAAATTGCGAGATAGACATTTTGTAACCAATAGTCCAAAGAACATAAAATAATATTTTCAGTAATCAAATATAAGAAATATTTAGGCGTATGTTGAACTAAATTAAAACAAACTATGAGCATGTGGACTTTCGAAAAGGTGACAAAGTAATATTTCAAAAACAACTTATATTATTAAGTTAGACCTAAAGAGTAAGTTGTGGGGGATTTTGAACTAGCCAGAAGGCACTATGTGTATACTTTTAATGCTACCACTACAGGTACTGTAACTACTGACGCTAAGAGTATTAAGGTTAAACTACTAGGAAGTTCTTAAGGGGAGTTTCAATTGAAGAAACAAACTGTATGCATGAAGGTTTTCAAGAGGGTATAAAAGCAATATCATAGGTAGTAAGCAAATCTTAGGAACAGTGTTGTTTGTGAAGTTGAAATTCACAGGGCTTGTTGTTAGGGATGTTGAACTAACCATAAGAAAATATTTGCAACATAATGCTAGTGTACTATTTTACTACTTTTATTACTACTGCTTCCACTAAAGCTTAGGCTACTACAATTAATTCTACTGCTACTAATACTACTAACGCTATTAAAACTAAGGATATTAAGGTGAATATATTGGGATATGTAGAAACTGTATGGAATTAAATCGAAACACACTATGCCTACACAGGTTATCAAGTGGACGCATTAGAAATGCTTCAGGAATGATTGATGGTATGTATTAAGCTGAAAATTTCAGCGTGTGTTGAAAGAGATTTTAAAGAAACCAAAGGTGTTATGCGCATACTGCTACTAATGCTGCCACAGCTATTGCTACTGGATATGCTAAGGATATTAAGGTGAAGCTTTTAAGGAATATTTAGGCGGATGTTGAACTAAATCAAAACAAACTGTGAGCATGTGGATTTTCAAAAAGGTGACAAAGTAGTATCTGAAGAACCACTTATATTATTAATGTAGACCTTTAAGAGTAAGTGATGGAGGATTTTACACTAGCCAGAAGGCAATATATGTATACTTTTAATACTACCACTACATTTAATGTATTTAAACACGCTAAAGGTATTAAGATGAAACTTTTAGGGAACGCTTAGGAGTTTTAAATTAAAGTAAAAAACTGTATGCATGCAGGTTTCCAAACCACATATAAGCAATATCATAGGCAGCGCCACTCTATAATAGCTAGAAATAAAATATGATTTAAACTTTTAAAGGAGCTAGTTAAATTTAAAATTAAATGCTCTGGGGCCCTTTTTAAGAGTAACAAGATATTGGAGGGCAAGCAGTCCTTCTCTCAAGCCCATTCATTTTCCAAACACATCCAGTAAAAAAATTGAGACAGCCATTTTGTTCAGCATAGTAGAACGGTTCAGCAACTATGTCTTTAGAGATATTGGACATGTCAACCCCCCACAATTATGCAATTGGCCCATTATGCTTTAAAACTAAATGTTGCTTTAAAATAAATCAAAAGGCATTGTGTTTATGGTTGCCAATAAGACACCTCAGCAATACATCGAGAACGATTGGGGGTATTAAGTTGAAACTTTTGGGGATACTACTATTACTACTTCTGCTCTTACAATTTAAATAAATAAAAAGAGTGTAAGTGTATCCAGGTTGTCAAAGAACATGGATCGAACCTTTTGGGTGTTATACTAAGTTTTATTTTTTCAGGTCCACTTCAGAAGCTGTAAAATTAAATTAAAGAATATTGTTTGTGTCAGGATTAAAAATTGTTGAAAAAGTTTCTCCTACATACAAATAGCAACCCATACTATGGATTCTTATATACAAAATTTGAAAAGATATAAAATATATTTTTTTTTCATGAAAATAAAACAATGTCAATAAAAACAAATAGAAATTAATTGAAAAAGCTTGTACCACAAAACAAATTTTTCAAAGAAAAGTAAAGAGCTCCATTAAGCCCGGAATGAGCAAAAATCAACTCAAATAACCTTCCAAGCTTAAAATACCACAAATCACTATCAATAAATAAATGAAACTCAAAACCTACAGAAATTAAAATAAATACCCGAGTCAAAGTCAAAACGAACAAAAATTAATATGTGTAGGGCTGATAACTCCTATGCCTTCTTATGACCAGAACACAATTTGCGCTTTACTGAAAACAAAATGCGTTTGAAATATTTTCACTTTTCTTACTGTCGTAAATAAACAATTATCAAAACTTTAAGGAATAAATATCAGTATATGTCAATTAAACTGACAATCCTCGGTGTTTTATTGTTTTTTTTTGTTTTTTTTTTTTCAGTAAAGCGCAAATTATGTTCTGGACTTGAGAAGGTGTGGGGGGTAGTTTTAAGCTTGGAAGATTATTTGACTTGATTTTTTCTCATTCTTGGCTTAATGGAGCTCTTTACTTTTCTTTGAAAAACTTGTTTTGCGGAAAAAGTTTTTCAAATACAGCTCATGAAAATTTAATACACATTAATACTTTTTATTTATAGTTATCTAAAGAGACCAAAAAGAAACTGAACCAGTTGAACTAAGCTTCAAACATCTTCATTGCGTCGATGATGTTTTTGTCCTCATCTGTAAGTTTTCTGTTGTAATCCTGGCCTTGTACATGCTATTTTCCATAAGGCCTCTAGCTTGTGCTTGGTCTTCGCGTCGGCGTTCTTTATCCGTTTTATTTTGTCAAGTGCTAAAATTATTTCTTCAGACAAAATAACTACTACTTGTATGGTTTAAACCCCTGGATTCCACCAAGTTTGTGATAATTTAATCGAAGAGAGTTTTTCCTAAGAGAGAGGAATATCAAATTTGCTCAATGACAATATTTAGTCTGTGAACCAGGCAGGAGATATAAGGCACACGGTGATCAATAATTTTAGATACTTTCTGCTGGGTTCCATTAAATGAATAGACTAGACATCGTGCTTGCATAGTATATAAGACCAGATAACTAGTTTATCCGGAGGAATTCCTCTCAATGTTCCAATTGTACTCTCTGCCAATTTTCACTAAGTTTCTGACAATAACCCTTTTGTTCTTTCTTCCCTACCTTACCCAGTTTTTTCATAAGCCTTGCTAACATTTAGTAATCACTCTCTAGGTGTATATTCTGAGCTAATAACGCAAATTACGACCATAAGGCTGTCAGAATAGAAAGCATCAGGGGTCGTATACGTCATCACAGATTAAATTTATGAATGGAATACTTCGTCGAGGATAATCTCCACGACTTCTTCTGAAAGCAAGTCGATTAACTCGTTCTGGAAAGTTTTGTGTAAATAGGTTGCTTTGGATGGTCTATGTCAGTTATCATTTAACCAAGCTGCAACAGCAGGCACATATCTCGCCAGCTGCAATTTTTTCCTTACGCTCTCCTAAAGGCAAGCCGTGTCTCGCTAGGGTCCTTGCGACGTCCAAAATTTTTTTTTACAATTTTACTGTGGGTATCTTCATCTTTTGCTTGCTACAAAAGCTTAGCTCAAGTACTTTTATCAAGCAGGAGAACCACATGACCACTGTTTTTGACGAGGTGACAAAATCCAGAAAGAACTGCTTTGTGCGACTCGGAGGGAAGTGAAATGCCATTTTTCCTTTCTTTGCTTTTCCATTGCTTTTTATTTTATGCTATTGTCACACGCTGTTTTCCACCCAAGTTTTTAAGGATCTTTCTCGATATGGTATTTTATCAACAGGTAACAGAAGTACCAGCTGGGAGGAAAACGACACTGTTTTTTTTTATATTGAAGGATCAACTGGGAATACACTCAGCTTTGGTGGATAAGGACCACGTTAAACAAGGTATTTCCTTTGGTTTTCCCTAGCGATTGGTTTCCATGTTCCTGGATCCTTGTGATCCAGGAATGACTGAAATTGATAGTTAGCTCTTTACACAGCTCAAACACAGAAGATGGTATAGGTTATATTTCCACCTATATATCTCTTGCGTTCAACCTAGAATTTTCGCGGGCAGTTTTAACAATGTCATTGGAACCCGTAGCTACTGATATAATGTATTCCAACTTGGCGAAAAATGAACAAATGCCTTTTTGGGTATTAATTGGAGACGTCTTGCCCTATATCTAACTCCTTTTAATCATTTGTGTTTATCGATGGCGTGATACCTTCTTTGGTTCCGATTTGATGTCTTGTTTCGGGTGCTAGACGTTCTATCGCTAATACTGATCTAACGCCAAGTGTTTACTTGGTAATTGTAACATTCATTTCCTGAAAAAAATATCGTTAAATATACTTTTGCTTCAAAATCTACTACTATGCTGATAAATTTTAAAACTTTTTCCAAAATTTAAGTTTTTCAAAGAAAGGTAAAGAGCTCCAATAAACCAAAAATGAGCAGAAATAGAGTCAAATAATCTTCCAAATGTAAAACTACCAGAAATTGCCATCAACAAATAGATAAAACCCAAACCGAAAAGGAATTACAGTAAATAATCGAGTCAAACTCAAAACGAGTAAAAATCAACATCAATATGGTTGACCAGCCACGTGCCTTCCTAAGACCAGAACATAATTTGCAATGCCCTGAAAACAAATGCGTAAAAAAAATGGTTTCACTTTTTTACTTAATAAATAAAAATTATTAAGACTTTAAGGAATGAATATCAGTAGGCTATATGCACATTAAAATGACAATCAACAGTCATTTTTTTCTTCAGTAAAGTGCAAATTGTGTTCTGGTCTTGAGAATGCATGGGGGTTGTCAACCTTACTGATGTTAATTTTTGCTTGTTTCGAGTTTGACTTGGTAATGTATTGAGGATTGAGGAAGCTGAGGTACCTATTTTTAATACTGCCCGTTCAGTTGATAAAACTTATTTTTTATTGAATTTTGTTCGAAAATACTGTTTCTTGATTTTGTTGGTTTTCTTTGGTTGAAAAAGAATATGGGAAGGGCGATAGTTGCCCACTGATCCCTTTTGACTATTATAAAGGGTATTAGACCTTTCAATACCCTATCAAATAAACCCCCTCCAAAGTTTATGCAACCACTTTTTCCATGTGAAGTGGCTCTGGGAAATATAAAAATAAAACATTGAAGCATTATGGCTCTTTACTAGAGATGACGCTGGAGCCTTGCCTATGATTAAATTAAATAAAGTAAAAACAAGCTATTAAATGAAAATTAAGTTGCAAGATTAAAACTTAAAACGAACATAAATTATTCCGTATTTGAAGGGATTGAATTCGATTTATTTCATCGAGGGATGAATTGAGGGTCTTCATCCCTCGCTCTTTACGCTAAAGTTTTAAAGTTCCTTAAAACTACTTCTCATTCAAATCCAACTGCCCTTGTGTTTCAGGAGCTATTCTTAGAGAATTTGGGAAAAGGTCAAGCTTTAGCGTAAAGAGTGAGGGATGAGAAAGGAGTGGCCCTTTTCAAATACGGATTAATTTCTATTCGTTTAAGTTTAAATGTTGTTCCGTACTTTCAGTTGAATAAACTTGTTTCTTAAGTAATTTCTCACCGTATTTCAAATCATACCGGGAAATCACCTCCTGGAAAAATCACCCCAGTAATATTTCTCGGTTTGTTGTATAATCGGTTTGTTACGATCATCCATGGGGAGAGATTAAATAAAATAGCTACGCACCCGTGGTCTAAGATCATTTAACTATATGGGGTTTTTTCCCCCTTCTTTTCAAACATCAGGCAAATTTTCTCAAGTTTATAAATTTTGATGGGCAAATAGTCGTTTTTATATTTGGATTAGTATAAAAAGCCAATTCTTTTTATGTATATATTGTCATCAAATTTTGATTTTTAGAGTTACAATCACTGTTGAGCCGAGTCACTTACCTTACTAATAGTTCGTAGTTTCGAATTGTTTGAACTAGTTGCGAACCATACTTACACAAACTGTTTGACCACTGATCAAACGAAGAGCTTGGTTAAAACAATTCCTGTTTCCCTTCTGATCATATTTATATGTATTTATCATATGCCCGTTTTTTAGCACTAAGATCTTACATCTAAGATCTTACATCTTTCTGCAAAGATTATCGTTTTTTAACTCATCTTTGTTCTAAGATCTTACAGCTCACTGATGTTAGCAAAAAGTGTGAAGACCGCCACTGTTCTGCCATATAGAACAATGATGAGAGAACTTTGATGATCTACTCATCTGTTCTCAGACCGCTGATCAGAGCAGACTGATGAAAGACGTTTGCACAAAACCGACCAAAGATGTAGGATCTTTGTTCAAAGATTTCACTTTTAAGCGTTTTCTGGAAAAAGATGTAAGATCTTAGCACATTGATGAGTGAAAAAACGCCTCTCATATCATGTTATATGGATCATATCGTATTAATCATTATATTTTATCATGTGAGTATGTATACGTATTGAAGCTCCGCCTGCTACTATCAGAAAAAAAATGGTTAGTATTTCTCCGGTTAAACAGTCAACAGTCATCCTTTTGAGTATATATAAGGAGGTCTGACCCGGATACAGAAAATCCAACTTCAATTTAATTGAATTAATAGCATCAAACCTAATTTGGTAAGCTCGTATTGAACGATGTGGGCACAATGTTTTTTTTTTGGTTCTCCAATGAGTTGTCTTAGAAACTTTGAAAATGGCTCATTCGATTGGAAATTGGAGTGGCTAGTGCCCTTTTTAATAGTTGAAAATGATTGGAGGGCGACTAGCCCCCCCCACGCCCATCATTCCCCCAAACTCATCCAATCAAAATTTTGAGATAGCCATTTTGTTCAGCGTAGTTGATTTACAGATAAAAAATATGTTTTTGAGGAGGACACTCCCCCACAGCCTTAAGGGCAAGGTATTTAAGTTATGCCCTGGGGGCATATAAGGTTTTTAAAGAAGGTGTTGTCGTAGAAACTTCAAAAAAACCTCATTCGATTGCAAATTCAAAGGGCTAGTGCCCGTTTTCATATTCAAAAGTGATTGGAGGGCAACTAGCCCCCCCCCCCCTTACACCCATCATTCCCCCAAACACATCCAATACAAATTTTGAAATAGCCATTTTGTTCAGCGTAGTTGATTTTCAGATAGAAAACATATTTTTAAGGAGGACATTCCCCCACAACCCTCAGGGCAAGGATTATAAGTTATGCCCTGGGGGCATATAAGGTTTTTATTGAAATCTTTGTCGTAGAAACTTGAAAAAGGGCTCATTCGATTTGAAATTGGGCTAGTACCCTTTTTAATAGTCAAAAGTGATTTGAGGATAACTAACCCCCCTCTCACACCCACCTTTTCCCCAAACACATCCAATCAAAATTTTTAGATAGCTATTTTATTCAACGTAGTTGAAAGTTTTGGAAATTAAGTCTTTAAGGATGACAACCCCTCCCTCCACAGCCCTCAGGGAAAGGGTTGTAAGTTATGCCCTGGGGTATATAAAGTTTTTATTGAAAGCGTTGTCGTAGAAACTTCAAAAGGGCTCATTCAATTGGAAATTGAAAGGGCTAGTGCCTTTTTTAATAGTTGAAAGTGATTGAATAGTGACTAACGCCCCTCTCACGCTCACCATTTTCCCAAACAAATCGAATTAAAATTTTGAGATATCCATTTTGTTCAATGTAGTTGAAAGTTCTGTAAATTTGGTCTTTTAGGATGATAACCCCCCTCAGAGCCCTCAGTGCAAGGGTTGTAAGTTATGCCCTGGGGTATATAAAGTTTTTATTGAAAGCGCTGTCATAGAAACTTCAAAAGAGCTCATTCAAATGGAAATTGAGAGGGCTAGTGCCTTTTCTAATAGTTGAAAGTGATTGGATAGTGACTAACAACCCTCTCACGCACACCATTTTCCAAAACACATCCAATCAAAATTTTGAAATATCCATTTTGTTCAGTGTATTTGAACGTTCTGGAAATTAGGTCTTTTAGGATGATAACCCCCTGAGAGCCCTCAGTGCGAGGATTGTAAGTTATGCCCCGGGGGCATATAAGGTTTATATAGAAAGTTGTTGCATAAATCATAGGCAGCGTGATCGCGCTGCCTAACTAAAGAACGGGGACACTCGAGAACGAGACAAGAAACGGGGACTAAGTAAAGAGGAGGACACTCCCCCACAGTCCTCAGGGCAAGGA
This sequence comes from Artemia sinica, assembly GCA_027921565.1. NCBI lineage: Eukaryota > Metazoa > Arthropoda > Branchiopoda > Anostraca > Artemiidae > Artemia > Artemia sinica. Next base: position 64,892,146 of record CM051264.1, on the reverse strand, counting down.
TTTTAAGTTATGCCCAGGGGGTACATAAGAACAATGTTGGCACAATGTATTATTTATTCATTTTTTCCTTTAGAGCAGGGCACTTCGTATCGAAGAAGTTGTCGTAGAAACTTCGAAAATCGCTCATTCAATTGGAAATTGGAGTGCCTTGTGCCCTTTTTAATAGACGAAAGTGATTGGAAGTTGACTAACACCCCTTCCACGCCCACCATTTCCCGAAACATATCCAATCAAAATTTTGAGATAGCCATTTTGTTCAGCGTAGTTGATTTCCAAATAGAAATTATGTTTTGAGGAAAGTCCCCCTTAGGGCAAGCCCTTAGAGCAAGGGTCTTAAGTTATGCCCTGGGGGCATATAAGGTTTTTTTAATAGAAGGCGTTGTCGTAGAAACTTTAAAAAAGGCTCATTCAATTGGAAATTCAAAGGGCTAGTGCCCTTTTAAATTGTCGAAAGCGATTAGAGGGCAACTAACCCGCCTCTCATGCCCACCTTTTCCCTAAACACATCTAATCAAAACTTTGAGATAGCCATTTTATTCAACGTAGTTTTAAGTTCTGGAAATTAGGTTTTTGAGGATGACAACCCCCCACAGCCCTCAGGGCAATGGTTGTAAATTATGCCCAGGGCATATGTATCCAAGCTATCAAAGAAAGTAAACAGATTTGTTTGTGAATAGTATCAAGTTTTCCATTTCAGGTCAACTAGAGGAGGTATGAAACTAAATTAAGCAGTACTATTTGTGTCCAGATTTTTAAAAGGGTGAATGTTGTTAAAAATTGCTGAAAATTTTTCTCCAGCAAGTAGAAAAGAGGGTACCAGTCGTGACCCGCACCACTTCTGCCATCTACAATTGAGTCTAACGATACCTATCCACATAGACACTGTTATTGATCCACGAAGGGGGACAGATTTCTGAGAAATTGATTTACATAATCGAGGGGAATTATTGATTCACGAAAGGGGAATTAGTTTGTTGTTTCTAAGGGGAATTATTGATCCAAGAAAGGGGAATTTATTTGTTGTTTCTAAGGGGAATTATTGATTCAAGAAAGGGGAATTTATTTGTTGTTTCTAAGGGGAATTATTGATTCACCAAAGGGGAATTAGAAATGACATCACTTGTTTCCTAGGAATTATACGGGACTCTAAAGAGATAGATATTCTATTTTTTAAATATGGCTTCTCAGGTCATTAGACTTAGCGATAAAATTAATATTCTATTGAAGCCATAATAGTGTAGCTATGAACACCTTCGAGATGAAGAGATTATCGCGGAAAAGGGTTTCCTAGGAATTTCAAATGTGACACCGCAGGGATGCCAAAACAAAAGGGACACGCAGAAATTACGTTTAGGGATTATTTGGGTGAAACCGTTTGAGACGTTTTAGAAGATTATTTAGGCGAAACCGTTTGAGACATTTTAGAAGATGATTTGGGCGTAACAGTTTGAGACATTTTAGAAGATGATTTTAGAAGAAACTCTGTGGTCGTTATAATACACAAGTTCCATTTGAACAGTGTTGTAGGGTCCCCTATATCAACTCCAAAGGGCCCCCCTACCCCAACCCCAAAGGGCCCCCCGGGCCCCAAAGGCCCCCGGTGCTCCCCAAAGGCCCCCGCGCCCCCAAAGGGCTCCTGGCGCCCCCAAAGGGCCCCCGGCACCCCCAAAGGCCCCTTTGCGCCCCAAAGGGCCCCCGGTGCCCCCCAAAAGGGACACCCCGGTGCCCCCCCCCAAAGGGCCCCCCGGGGCCCCATAGCCCCAAGGGAACCATGAGCCCCAAAATACCCCCCCCCGAGCCCCTCCCTTTCTCTCTCCCTTTTTTGAATTTTTTCAAAAAAGTCTTAGCTTAGAGTTTTGTTAGAGTTCTAGTTTAGTTTAGTTTTAGTTAAGAGTTTAGAATTTTACCATAGAGTCTTAGCTTAGAGTTTTTGTTAGAGTTGAAGTTTAGTTTAGTTATAGTTAAGAATTTTGAGTTTTAGCTTAGAGTCATAGTTTAGAGTTTTCGTTAAAGTGGTACTTTGGTTAAGTTTTAGCTAAGAGTTTAGAGTTTTAGCCTAGAGTCTTAGCTTAGAGCTTTAGTTAAAGTTGTAGTTTAGTTTAGTTTTAGTTAAGAGTTTAGAGTTTTAGCTTAGAGTCTTAGCTTAGAGTTTTTGTTAGAATTCTAGTTTAGTTTAGTTTTAGTTAAGAGTTTCGAGTTTTACCTTAGAGTCTTAGCTTGGAGTTTTTGTTGAAGTTCTAGTATAGTTTAGTTTTAGTTAAGAGTTTAGAGTTTTAACTCAGAGTTTTAGCTTAGAGTTTTGTTAGAGGTCTAGTTTAGTTGAGTTTTAGTTAAGAGTTTAGAGTTTTACCTTAGAGTCTTAGCTTAGAGTTTAGAGTTTTAGCGTTTATTAGAGTTTAGAGTTTTAGCTGAGAGTCTTAGCTTAGAGTTTTAGTTAAAGTTGTAGTTTAGTTTAGTTTTAGTTAAGAGTTTAGAGTTTTAGCCTAGAGTCTTAGCTTAGAGTTTTTGTTAGAGTTGAAGTTTAATTTAGTTATAATTAAGAGTTTAGAGTTTTTAGCTTAGAGTCTTAGCTTAGAGTTTTTGTTAGAGTTCTAGTTTAGTTTAGTTTTAGTTAAGAGTTTAGAGTTTTACCTTAGAGTCTTAGCTTAGAGTTTAGTTAGAGTTCTAGTATAGTTTAGTTTTAGTTAAGAGTTTAGAGTTTTAACTTAGAGTCTTAGCTTAGAGTTTTAGTTAGAGTTGAAGTTTAGTTTAGTAATAGTTTTACTTTATAGTTTTAGCTTAGAGTCTTAGCTTAGAGTTCTTGTTAGAGTTTCAGTTTAGTTTAGTTTAGTTTTAGTTAAGAGTTTAGAGTTTTACCTTAGAGTCTTAGCTTAGAGTTTTAGCTAGAGTTGAATTTTAGTTTAGTTATAGTTAAGAATTTAGAGTTTTATCTTAGAGTCATAGCTTAGAGTTTTAGTTAAAGTGGTAGTTTAGTTTAGTTTTAGTTAAGAGTTTAGAGTTTTACCTTAGAGTCTTAGCTTAGAGTTTTAGTTAGAGCTCTAGTTTAGCTTAGTTATAGTTAAGAGTTTAGATTTTTAGCTTCAGAGTCTTAGCTTAGAGTTTTTGTTAGAGTTTTAGTTTAGTTTAGTTTTAGTTAAGAGTTTAGAGTTTTACCTCAGAGTCATAGCTTAGAGTTTTAGTTAGAGTTGAAGTTTAGTTAAGTTTTAGTTAAGAGTTTAGAGTTTTAGCTTAGAGTGTTAGCTTAGAGTTTTAGTTAGAGTTCTAGTTTAGTTTAGTTTTAGTTAAGAGTTTAGAGTTTTACCTTAGTGTCTTAGCTTAAAGTTTTAGCTAGAGTTGAAGTTTAGTTTAGTTTTAGTTAAGAATTTAGAGTTTCTCTCTAAGCTATGACTCTAAGCTAAAACTCTAAATTCTTAACTATAACTAAACTAAACTTCAACTCTAACTAAAACTCTAAGCTAAGACTCTAAGGTAAAACTCTAAACTCTTCACTAAAACTAAACTAGAACTCTAACAAAAACTCTGAGCTAAGACTCTAAGCTAAAACTCTAAATTCTTAACTATTACTAAACTAAACTTCAACTCTAACTAAAACTCTAAGCTAAGACTCTAAGCTAAAACTCTAAACTCTTAATAAAACTAAACTAAACTAGAACTTCAACAAAAACTCTAAGCTAAGACTCGAAGCTAAAACTCTAAACTCTTAACTAAAACTATAGTAAACTTCAACTCTAACTAAAACTCTAATCTAAGACTCTAAGGTAAAACACCAAACTCTTAACTAAAACTAAACTAAACTAGAACTCTAACTAAAACTCTAAGTTATGACTCTAAGCTAAAACTATAAAGTAAAACTAAACTAAACTAAACTTCAACTCTAACTAAAACTCCAAGCTATACGTCTATGCTAAAACTCTAAACTCTTAACTATAACTAAACTAAACTAGAACTCTAACTAAACTCTAAGCTAAGACTCTAAGGTTTAACTCTAAACTCTTAACTAAAACTAAACTAGAACTCTAACAAAAACTCTAAGCTAAGACTCTAAGCTAAAAACTCTAAACTCATAATTATAACTAAACTAAACTTCAACTCTAACTAAAGCTCTAAGCTATGAGTCTATGCTAAAACTCTAAACTCTTAACTAAAACTTAACTAAACTACAACTTTAACTAAAACTCTAAGCTATGACTTTAAGGTAAAACTCTAAATTCTTAACTATAACTAAACTAAACTTCAACTCTAACTAAAACTCTAAGCTAAGACTCTAAGGTAAAACTCTAAACTCTTAACTAAAACTAAACTAAACTAGAACTCTAACTAAAACTCTAAGCTAAGACTATAAGCTAAAACTCTAAACTCTTAACTATACCTAAACTAAACTAGAACTCTAACTAAAACTCTAAGCTAAGACTCTAAGGTAAAACTCTAAACTCTTAACTAAAACTAAAATAAACTACCACTTTAACTAAAACTCTAAGCTATAACTCTAAGCTAAAACTCTAAATTCTTAACTATAACTAAACTAAGCTTCAACTCTAGCTAAAACTCTAAGCTAAGACTCTAAGCTAAAACTCTAAACTCTCAACTATTACTAAACTAAACTTCAACTGTAACAAAAACTCTAAGCTAAGACACTAGGCTAAAACTCTAAACTCTTAACTAAAACTAAACTAAACTACAACTTTAACTAAAACTCTTAGCTAAGACTCTAAGCTAAAACTCTAAATTCTTAACTATAACTAAACTAAACTTCAACTCTAGCTAAAACTCTAAGCTAAGATTCTAAGGTAAAACTCTAAACTCTTAACTAAAACTAAACTAAACTAAACTAGAACTCTAACAAAAACTCTAAGCTAAGACTCTAAGCTAAAACTCTAAACTCTCAACTATTACTAAACTAAACTTCAACTCTAACTAAAACTCTAAGCTAAAACTCTAAGCTAAAACTCTAAACTCTTAACTAAAACTAAACTAAACTAGAACTCTAACAAAAACTCTAAGCTAAGACTCTAAGCTAAAACTCAAAGCTCTTAACTAAAACTAAACTAAACTACCACTTTAACTAAAACTCTAAGCTATGACTCTAAGCTAAAACTCTAAATTCTTAACTATAACTAAACTAAACTTCAACTCTAGCTAAAACTCTAAGCTAAGACTCTAAGGTAAAACTCTTAACTCTTAACTAAAACTAAACTAAACTAGAACTCTAACTAAAACTCTAAGCTAAGACTCTAAGGTAAAACTCTAAACTCTTAACTAAAACTAAACTAAACTACCACTTTAAATAAAACTCTAAGCTATGACTCTAAGCTAAAACTCTAAATTCTTAACTATAACTAAACTAAAATTCAACTCTAGCTAAAACTCCAAGCTAAGACTCTAAGGTAAAACTCTAAACTCTTAACTAAAACTAAACTAAACTAAACTAGAACTCTAACTAAAACTCTAAGCTAAAACTCTAAGGTAAAACTCTAAACTCTTAACTAAAACTAAACTAAACTACCACTTTAACTAAAACTCTAAGCTAAGACTCTAAGCTAAAACTATAAACTAAACTGCAACTCTAACTAAAACTCTAAGCTAAGACTCTAAGCTAAAACTCTAAACTCTTAACTAAAACTAAACTATACTAGAACTGTAACTAAACTCTAAGCTAAGACTCTAAGGTAAAATTATAAACTCTTAACTAAAACTAAACTAAACTAGAACTCTAACAAAAACTCTAAGCTAAGACTCTAAGCTAAAAACTCTAAACTCTTAACTATAACTAAACTAAACTTCAACTCTAACAAAAACTCTAAGCTAAGACACTAGGCTAAAACTCTAGACTCTTAACTAAAACTAAACTAAACTACAACTTTAACTAAAACTCTTAGCTAAGACTCTAAGCTAAAACTCTAAAATCTTAACTATAACTAAACTAAACTTCAACTCTAGCTAGAACTCTAAGGTAAAACTCTAAACTCTTAACTAAAACTAAACTAAACTAGAACTCTAACAAAAACTCTAAGCTAAGACTCGAAGCTAAAACTCTAAACTCTTAACTATAACTAAACGAAACTTCAACTCTAACAAAAACTCTAAGCTAAGACTCTAAGCTAAAACTCGAAACTCTTAACTAAAACCAAAATAAACTAGAACTCTAACAAAAAGTTTAAGCTAAGACTCTAAGCTAAAAACTCTAAACTCTTAACTATAACTAAACTAAACTTCAACTCTAACTAAAGCTCGAAGCTAAGACTCTATGGTAAAACTCTAAACTCTTAACTAAAAGTTAACTGAAGTACCACTTTAACTAAAACTCTAAACTATGACTCTAAGCTAAAACTCAAAATCCTTAACTATAACTAAACTAAACTTCAACTCTAACTAAAGCTCTAAGCTAAGACTCTATGGTAAAACTCCAAACTCTTAACTAAAACTAAACTAAACTAGAACTCTAACAAAAACTCTAAGCTAAGACTCTAAGCCAAAAATCTAAACTCTTAACTATTACTAAACTAAACTTTAACTCTAACTAAAACTCTAAGCTAAGACTCTAAGCTAAAAGTCTAAACTCTTAACTAAAACTAAACTAAACTAGAACTCTAACAAAAACTCTAAGCTAAAACTCTAAACTCTTAACTAAAACTGAAGTAAACTTCAACTCTAACTAAAACTCTAAGCTAAGACTCTAAGCTAAAAGTCTAAACTCTTAACTATAACTAAACTAAACTAGAACTCTAACTAAACTCTAAGCTAAGACTCTAAGGTAAAACTCCAAACTCTTAACTTAAACTAAACTAAACTAGAACTCTAACAAAAACTCTAAGCTAAGACTCTAAGCTAAAACTCTAAACTCTTAACTATAACTAAACTAAACTTCAACTCTAAATAAAACTAAGCTAAGACTCTAGGCTAAAACTCTGTGCCAATGGGTTAAAGAAAAAACCCGAAAAATGTTGGATAATTTCCAAGTCTAAAAAATTCAGTCCGAAAAACTTAAATAAAATTCAAAAAAGTGAGAGAGAAAGGGAGGGGGCTCGGGGGCCTTTGGAGGCCCAGGGGCCCTTTGGGGGCTCGGGGGGACCGGGGGCGGCCTTTTGGGGGGCACCGGGGGTCCCTTTGGGGGGGGGGGGCACCGAGGGTCCCTTTTGGGGGGCCCTTTTGGGGTACCGGGGGGCCTTTGGGCGTGCCAGGGGCCCTTTGGGGGCACCAGGGGGCCCTTTGGGGTCCCGGGGGGCCTTTGGGGAGCACCAGGGGGCCTTTGGGGCCCGGGGTGCCTTTGCGGTTGGGGTAGGGGGCCCTTTGGATTTGGGGTAGGGGACCCTACAATACTTTTCAAATGGAACTTGTGTATTATAACGACCACAGAGTTTCTTTTAAAATCATCTTCTAAAATGTCTCAAACTGTTTCGCCCAAATCATCTTCTAAACTGTCTCAAACGGTTTCTCCTAAATAATCTTCTAAAATGTCTCAAACGGTTTCACCCAAATAATCCCTAAACGTAACTTCTGCGAGTTCCTTTTGTTTAGGCATCCCTGCGCTGTCACATTTGAAATTCCTAGGAAACCCTTTCCCGCGTTTATCTCTTCATCTCTAAGGTGTTCCTAGCTACACTATTATGGCTTCGATAGAATATTAATTTTATCGCTAAGTCTAATGACCTGAGAAGCCATATTTAAAAATAGAATATCTATCTCTTTAAAATCCCGTATAATTCCTAAGAAACAAGTGATGTCATTTCTAATTCCCCTTTCGTGAATCAATAATTCCCCTTAGAAATAACAAATAAATTCCCCTTTCTTGAATCAATAATTCCCCTTAGAAAAAACAAATAAATTCCCCTTTCATGAATCAATAATTCCCCTTAGAAATAACAAATAAATTCCCCTTTCTTGGATCTATAATTCCCCTTAGAAATAACAAATAAATTCCCCTTTCGTGAATCAATAATTTCCCTCGATTATGTAAATCAATTTCTCAGAAATATGTCCCCCTTCGTGGATCCATAGCATTGTCTATGTAGATAGGTACCGTTAGACTCAATTGTAGATGGCAGCAGTGTTGCGGGTCACGACTGGTACTCCCTTTTCTACTCCAGCGTACAAATAGCAGGCCAAACTATAAAATCTTAAAAACGAAAATATTTAAAGTATTAATTTCTTTTTCCCTAAAAAGACTATGTCAATATAAAACGAACAGAAATTAATTAAAAAAAACTTTTTCTACAAAATTAAGTTTTTCAAAGAAAATTAAAGAAATCCATTAAACAAAAAAAGACCAAAAATAAAATCAAATAATCTACAAAGCGTGAAACTACCACAAATCAGCATCGATAAATAAATGAAACCTAAAACGAACAGAAATTACAATAAATAATCGAATCAAACTCAAAACGAGCAGAAATTAACATAAGTTGGGCGCAAAACCCCTATGCCTTCCCATGGCCAGAACAAAATCTGCACTTTACTGAAAAAATATAAATGTTTTTACTTTTATAACTTTAATAAATCAAATAATATTAACATTTTGATTACTAAATATCAGTATATGTATATTTAACTCACAACGCACATTCATTTGTATTTTTTCAGTCTTAGATCTTAATCCTAGCTTGAATATGAAAATCAAGCTTAAAAGTAAAAAAATATTTTGCTATTGAAGTATAAATGAAACTTAAAACGAACAGAAATTAAATAAATAATTAATGCAACCAAATATTAATGTAAATGAATAAATAAATCTTTAAACGAATGAAACTTAAATTGAATATGCAAATCAAGCTTGAAACGAACAAAAATCACTACGAAGAAGAATTTGGGTATCGCCTCCTTCTCTCAGAGTAAAAGTCTAAAACCTACTGCGTCATTGGCGCTTGACTAAAAACCAATTTTATTACAAATATTCTCTTTTGTACTTAATGTTGAAAATAAACATTAAAATTATAGTAAAATTTTTAACTGATGAGCTTTCAGCAATTAATATCGTTATACATCAAATATTCAGTTTAATTTATTAGTTTTTTCTAAAGTTGTTCAAGACGAATATAGTTTCACTACAAACATGAGTTTGGATATTGGCCCCTTCCTTAACTAAAAACCAAAAGCCTAATGCTTCATTGGCGCTTAACTGAAAACAAGTTATATCACAAATATTTTCTTTTCCAGTTCTTACAGCATTGAAAATAAAAATAAAATTATAGTGAAATTAATTCTTGAATACTTGTTTGTAGTTTGTAGTGACTTTTAAAAAGTAAGGAGGCGATACCCAAATTCTTGGTTGTAGTGATTTTTGTTCATTTCAATCTTGAATTGCATATTCAATTTATGTTTGACTCGTTTTAAGATTTGTTTATTCATTTACGTTAATATCTATTGTATGTTTGTTTGCATTGATCGTTTATTTAATTTCTGTTCGTTTTAAATTTTATTTATACTTCAATAGCAAAATATTTTTTTTCGTTTTAAGCTTGATTTTCATATTCAGTCTAAGCATCACTTGCTTTAAGATCTATTTATTCATTTATATTATTACTTGCTGTATTTTTTGCTATGATTGTTTATTTAATTTCTGCTCGTTTTGGGTTTCACTTATTCTTTAATAGTAATTTCTGGTGGTTTTGAGTTTGACTTATAACAGGTATTTGCACCTGCTGAGCTTAAGCTTAAAATGACCTTTACTTTTCATTGAAAAACTTATTTTTCGGGAAGTTTTTTTTTAATTAATTTGTTTTCGTTTTGATTGCAAAAAGTTTCAAGCTTTTAAAAATTCCTTATTTCAAAATCAAACCTTTAAAAACAAAAATCAAATGTTCATCAAAGCATCAAAACTGGTATCAAAGTAACAATATCAAAGTGAAAAAATGGGTTTGTGTCTACCTCGGAGTTTTTATTATCTGATGTTTGAACTATTTTTAACAAAATGGCTATCTCAAAATTTTTATCGGAAGGTTTTTGGGGAAAAGGGAGTGGGGGGGGGGCTAATTATCCTTCGATCTCTTTTAGGTGAACTAGAACTTTATATTTTCAGAACATTGAGCCCTCTCTGAAGTTTATACGAGCATCCCTTCTATAAGAACCATATATAACCCAAGACTATAGCTTACAACACCTATCCCTGGGCCCTAGGGGGCTGTGTAGGTCCCAGAGGTTTAATTTCTGATGTTTAAACCATTTTTAACACAATGGTCCCTCCCCCCCAAATTTTTATCGGATGGGTATGTCCATCCGATAAACCCCAAGGCTTGGAGGGCGGGAGGAGCTAGTTACCCTCGGATCTTTTTTTACTCTGAGAAAATGAACTAGAACTTTTTATTTCCGTTCAAATGAACCCTCTCTGAAGTTTATAAAAGCATCAACTTCATAAGAACCATATACGCCCCCAGGACATAGCTTACAATGCCTGCCCCTCCGGGCCCTGGGGGGTTGTGTCGACACCGGAGTTTTTGTTATCTGACCTTTGAATTATTTAAAAAAAATGGCTATCTTAAAATTTGTATCGGAAGGATTTAGGAAAAAAAGGGCGTGGGGGCTAGGGGCCCTCCGATCTCTTTTGACTCTTAAAAAATGAACGAGAACTTTCAATTTACAATTAAATGAGCTCTCTCTGAATTTTATAAGAACATCCCTTGCACAACAGCAATATATGCCATCCAGGCATAACTTACAACACCTACCCCAGGCCCTAAGAATTGTGTCGAAGGATTGTTTCGTTATATGATCTTTAAACGATTTTGAAAAAAATGGCTCTCAGAAAGTTCTTATCGGATGGTTTTGAGGAAAAAAGGGCGTGGAGAGGGGGGATAGTTGCCCTCCAATCTCTTTTGACTCTTAAAAAGTGAACGAGAACTTTCAATTTCCAATCATATGAGCCCTCTCTTAAGTTTATACGAGCATCCCTTCCATAAGAACTATATATGCCCCGAGAGCATTGCTTACAGTGCCTGCCTCTGGGCTGTGGGAGGTTGTGTCGACTTTGGAGTTTTCATTATATGATCTTTGATTTTTTTCTTTTAAATGGCTATCTCAAAGTTCTTATCGGATGGGTTTGAGGAAAAAAGGGCATGGAGGGCGGGGACTAGTCGCCCTCTGATATCTTTTGACTCTTTAAAAGTGAACTAGAACTTTAAATTTCCAATCAAATCAGCCCTCTCCAAAGTTTATACGAGCATACCCTTCCGTAAGAACCATATATACCCCCAGAGCAATACTTACAACGCCTGCCCCGGGCCCTTGGGGGTTGCGTGGACACAGGAGTTTTTCTTATCTGACTTTTGAACTATTTTAAACGAAATTGCAATACGTAAGAGAGTTTTTGTTATATGATCTTTGAACTATTTTTAACAAAATAGCTACCTCAAATTTTTGGCTACGAAAAAGGGCTTGGGCGGCAAATTGCCCTCTGATTGCCTTTGATTCTTAAAAATGACAATAGAACTCTCGATTTCCAATCCAATGAGCCCCATTTGAATTTGATACGACGACCCCTTCTATATGAAGTGTCTCTGGGGAAAAAACAAATGGAGTATGGGGGAGGCTAGCTGCCCTCTGATCACTTTTGGCTTTTAAACAGTGAACTAAAACTTTTAATTTCCAATCAAATGATCCTTTTATAAAGTTTATACGAGCATCCCTTCCATAACAACAATATATGCTCCCGGAGCATAACTTACAACACCTTGCTGTGTCGACACCGGAGTTTTTGTTATCTGAACTTTGAACTACTTTTAACAAAAAGTCTATCTAAAATTTGTTATCTTTTTCATTTAGGGCGTGGAGGGGGGGGCTAGTTGCCCTCCGATATCTTTTGACTCTTAAAAATTGAACAAGAACTTTCAATTTCCAATCAAATGAGCCATCTCCGAAGTTTGTACGAACATCCCTTCCATAAGAACTATATATTATAACCCCAGAGCATTACTTACAACGCCTGCCTCCGGGCCCTGGGGGGTTGCGTTGAAACATAGTTTTTCTTACCTGACCTTTGAACTATTTTCAATGAAATGGCTATTTTAAAAATTTTATCAGATGGGCTTGGGAAAAAAGGTGTGGGGCCCTAGTTGTCCTCGGATATTTTTTTACTCTTAAAATAGTGAAGTAGAACTTTCAATTTCCAATCGAATGAGCCCTCTCTGAAGTTTATACGAGCATCCCTTTCATAAGAACCATATATGCTCCCAGCACAACACTTACAACGCATAACCCCCAGGCCCTGGGGGGCTGCGTTGGCACCGGAGTTTTTGTTATCTAATTTTTGAATAATTTTTAAAAAAAAAACTGGCTATCTCAAAATTTGTAGTGGAGGAATTCGGGTAAAAAGGTGTGAAAGAGGGGGGCTAGTTGCCCTTAAATCTCTTGACTGTTAAAAATTGAACTAGAACTTTCAGCCCTCTAAAAGAACAGGCCTCTATAGCCCTCTAAAACTTGAGCCCTCTATGAAGTTTATATGAGCATCCCTTTCATAAGAACCATACATACCTTTAGGGCGTAAATTAGAAGGTCTTCCCCCGGGCCCTGGGGGTTGTATTGACACTGTAGTTTTTCTTATCCAACCTTTGAACTATTTTTAACAAAATGTCTATCTCAGAATTTTCATCAGATGGGTCTGGAAAAAATAGGCGGGGGGGGCTAGTTGCCCTCGGATCTCTTTTGACTATTAAAAAGTGAGCTCGAACTTTCAATTTTTAATCAAATGAGCCCTCTATGAAGTCTATACAAGTATCTCTTTCATAAGAACCATATATGGCCCAGGGCATAACTTACAACACCTGTCCCCGGGCCCTGTGGGTGTTGTGGCGACACCTGAGGTTTTATTATGTGACTTATGAAAAATTTTTAACTTAATGGCAATCTAAAAATTTTTATTGGATGCATTTGGGGAAAATGGGATTTGGGAGGGGGGGGGCTTGTTGCGCTCCAATCTCTTTTGACTGTCAAAAGTCAACTAGACCATTCAATTTCCAATCAAATGAGCCCTCTCTGAAGTTTTACTAGCATCCCTTTTATAAGAGCCATATATTCCCCCGGGGAGTATCTAACAACGCCTGCCCTCGGGCCTTGGGGGGGCTCTGTCGACCCCAGAGTTTTCATTATATGGTCTTTGAACTATTTTTAAAAAATAGCTATCTCAAAGTTCTTATCGGATGGGTTTGAGGAAAAAAAAGCGTGGAAGGGGGGGGGGGGGACAAGATGCCCTCCAATGTCTTTTGACTCTTATAAAGTGAACTAGAACTTTCAATTTCCAATCAAATGAGCCCTCTTTGAAGTTTATACGAGCATCCCTTCTATAAGAACCATATATAACCTCAGACTATAGCTTACAACACCTATCCCTGGGCCCTAGGGGGCTGTGTAGATCCCAGAGGTTTATTTTCTGATGTTTAAACTATTTTTAACAAAATGGTCCCTCCCCCCCAAACTTTTATCGGATGGGTATATCCATCCGATAAACCCCAAGGCTTGGAGGGCGGGAGGAGCTAGTTACCCTCGGATCTTTTTTTACTCTGAGAAAATGAACTAGAACTTTTTATTTCCGTTCAAATGAACCCTTTCTGAAGTTTATAAGAGCATCAACTTCATAAGAACCATATACGGCCCCAGGACATAGCTTACAATGCCTGCCCCTCCGGGCCCTGGGGGGTTGTGTCGACACCGGAGTTTTTGTTATCTGACCTTTGAATTATTTAAAAAAATGGCTATCTTAAAATTTGTATCGGAAGGATTTAGGGAAAAAAGGGCGTGGGGGGCTATGGGCCCTTCGATCTCTTTTGACTCTTAAAAAATGAACGAGAACTTTCAATTTACAATTAAATGAGCTCTCTCTGAATTTTATAAGAACATCCCTTACACAACAGCAATATATGCCATCCAGGCATAACTTACAACACCTACCCCGGGCCCTGAAGAATTGTGTCGAAGGATTGTTTCGTTATATGATCTTTAAACGATTTTGAAAAAAATGGCTCTCAGAAAGTTCTTATCGGATGGTTTTGAGGAAAATAGGGCGTGGAGCGGGGGATAGTTGCCTTCCAATCTCTTTTGACTCTTAAAAAGTGAACGAGAACTTTCAATTTCTAATCATATGAGCCCTCTCTTAAGTTTATACGAGCATCCCTTCCATAAGAACTATATATGCCCCGAGAGCATGGCTTACAGTGCCTGCCTCTGGGCTGTGGGAGGTTGTGTCGACTTTGGAGTTTTCATTATATGATCTTTGATTTATTTTTTTTAAATGGCTATCTCAAAGTTCTTATCAGATGGGTTTGAGGAAAAAAGGGCATGGAGGGCGGGAACTAGTTGCCCTCTGATATCTTTTGACTCTTTAAAAGTGAACTAGAACTTTAAATTTCCAATCAAATCAGCCCTCTCCAAAGTTTATACGAGCATACCCTTCCGTAAGAACCATATATACCTCAGAGCAATACTTACAACGCCTGCCCCGGGCCCTTGGGGGTTGCGTGGACACAGGAGTTTTTCTTATCTGACCTTTGAACTTTTTTAAACGAAATTGCAATACGTAAGAGAGTTTTTGTTATATGATCTTTGAACTATTTTTAACAAAATAGCTACCTCAAATTTTTGGCTACGAAAAAGGGCTTGGGCGGCAAATTGCCCTCTGATAGCCTTTGATTCTTAAAAATGGCAATAGTACTCTCGATCTCCAATCGAATGAGCCCCATTTGAATTTGATACGACGACCCCTTCTATATGAAGTGTCTCTGGGGAAAAAAACAAATGGAGTGTGGGGGGAGGCTAGCTGCCCTCTGATCCCTTTTGGCTCTTAAACAGTGAACTAAAACTTTTAATTTCCAATCAAATGAGCCCTTTATAAAGTTTATACGAGCATCCCTTCCATAACAACCATATATGCTCCCGGAGCATAACTTACAACACCTTGCTGTGTCGACACCGGAGTTTTTGTTATCTGAACTTTGAACTATTTTTAACAAAAAGTGTATCTAAAATTTTTTATCTGATTCATTTAGGGCGTGGAGGGGGGGGGCTAGTTGCCCTCCGATATCTTTTAACTCTTAAAAATTGAACAAGAACTTTCAATTTCCAATCAAATGAGCCATCTCCGGAGTTTGTACGAGCATCCCTTCCATAAGAACTATATATAACCCCAGAGCATTACTTACAACGCCTTCCTCCGGGCCCTGGCAGGTTGCGTCGAAACATAAGTTTTTCTTACCTGACCTTTGAACTATTTTCAATGAAATGGCTATTTTAAAAATTTTATCAGATGGGCTTGGGAAAAAAGGCGTGGGGGCCTAGTTGCCCTCGGATATTTTTTCACTCTTAAAATAGTGACGTAGAACTTTCAATTTCCAATCGAATGAGCCCTCTCTGAAGTTTATACGAGCATCCCTTTCATAAGAACTATATATGCCCCCAGCACAACACTTACAACGCATAACCCCCAGGCCCTGGGGGGCTGTGTTGGCACTGGAGTTTTTGTTATCTAATTTTTGAATAATTTAAAAAAAAAAAAACTGGCTATCTCAAAATTTGTAGTGGAGGAATTCGGGTAAAAGGGTGTGAAGGAGGGGGGCTAGTTGCCCTTAAATCTCTTAACTGTTAAAAATTGAACTAGAACGTTCAGCCCTCTAATAGAACAGGCCTCTATAGCCCTCTAGAACTTGAGTCCTCTATGAAGTTTATATGAGCATCCCTTTCATAAGAACCATACATACCTTTAGAGCGTAAATTAGAAGGCCTTCCCCCGGGCCCTGGGGGTTGTATTGACACTGTAGTTTTTCTTATCCAACCTTTGAACTATTTTTAACAAAATGTCTATCTCAGAATTTTCATCAGATGGGTCTGGAAAAAATAGGCGGGGGGCTAGTGGTCCCTTTGGATCTCTTTTGACTATTAAAAAGTGAGCTCGAACTTTCAATTTTTAATCAAATGAGCCCTCTATGAAGTCTATACAAGTATCTCTTTCATAAGAACCATATATGGCCCAGGGCATAACTTACAACACCAGCCCCCGGGCCCTGTGGGTGTTGTGGCGACACCTGAGGTTTTATTATGTGACTTTTGAACATTTTTTAACTTAATGGCTATCTAAAAATTTTTATTGGATGCATTTGGGGAAAATGGGATTTGGGGGGGGGGAGCTTGTTGCGCTCCAATCTCTTTTGACTGTCAAAAGTCAACTAGACCATTCAATTTCCAATCAAATGAGCCCTCTCTGAAGTTTTACTAGCATCCCTTTTATAAGAGCCATATATTCCCCCAGGGAGTATCTAACAACGCCTACCCTCGGGCCTTGGGGGGCTCTGTCGACCCCAGAGTTTTCGTTATATGGTCTTTGAACTATGTTTAAAAAATGGCTATCTCAAAGTTCTTATCGGATGGGTTTGATGAAAAAAGAGCTTGGAAGGGGGGGAGCAAGATGCCCTCCAATGTCTTTTGACTCTTAAAAAGTGAACTAGAACTTTCAATTTCCAATCAAATGAGCCCTCTTTGAAGTTTATACGAGCATCCCTTCCATAAGAACCGTATATGCCCCAAGGGCCTAACTTAAACCGCCGGCCCCTGGGCCCTGGGGGGTTGTATCGACGCCAAAGTTTTGTTATATGATCTTTCAACTATTTTTAACAAAATAGCTATATCAAATTTCTATCGGATGCGTTTTGGAAAAAATGGCGTGGAGGGGCTGGTTACCATTCCATCCCTTTTGACACTTATAAAGTGAAATAGAACTTTGAATTTCCAATCAAACGAGCCCTCTTTGAAGTTTATACGAGGATTACTTTCATAAGAACCATACATGCCCCCAGGTCATAACTTATAACCATTGCCCTGAAGACTGTGGGGGGGAGTGTTCTGCTCAAAGATATAACTTCCAGAGCTTTCAACTACGTTGAACAAAATGACTATTTCAAAATTTTAGATTGGATGTGTTTGGGGAAATGGTTGGCGTGAAAGGGGTGTTAGTTGCCTTCCAATCACTTTCGACTATTAAAAAGGGCACTAGCCATTTAAATTTCCAAAGGAATGAGCCCTTCTTGAAGTTTCTACTACAACGCTTTCTATAAAAACCTTACATGCCCCCAGGGCATAACTTACACCCCTTGCCTTGAGGGCTCTGGGGGGAAGGGGGGTTGTCATCCTCAAGGACCTATAATCCAGAATTTTCAACTACCTTGAACAAAATGGCTATCTCCAAATTTTGATTGGATGTATTAGGGAGACAGGTGGGCGTGAGAGACAGATTAGTTAGGGCACTATCTCTTCGAATTTCCAATCGAATGAGTCCTTTTTGAAGTTTTTACGACAAAGCTTTCAATAAAAACCCTATATGCCCCCAGACCATAACTTACAACCCGTGCCCTGAGGGCTTTGGGAGGAGTTTCCTCCTCAGAAACATAATTTCTATCTGGAAATCAACTAGGTAGAACAAAATGTCTATCTCAAAATTTTATTGGTTGTGTTTGGGGAAATGGTGGGCGGGGAGGGGGTGTTAGTTGCCTTCCAATTACTTTTGACCCTTGAAAAGGGCACTAGAACTCTCAATTTCCAATCGAATGAGCCCCCTTTGAAGTTTATACAACGACCCCTTCCATATGAAGTGCCTATGGGAAAACACTATAGCGTATCCCCAGATAGCGTTTTCCCATCAGAGGCAATGCTATAGCTATAGAGGCAACGGACACGCTTTGATTGCAGCCAAAGTACTAGGTATCTCAGCTCTGGTACAACTTCTAATAAGACTTTTCACATATGCCACATCTACTGCTGGGATGAAACGATAAAGCGATTCTACGTCTTTTACTTTTGCTGTTGGCAACTCAACTACTGTACTTGAAGGTACAGGAGGTAGCAACCTTTCCACAACATTCACTGCTGACACATTGGGCAATGGCCTCCTTGGGATAGCCTCTGGTGCAATCAGCGCTACAAAAGGAGTAGTATGTGCAAACGAAGTTTTGTAGAACACCCTTTTGCATAGTCCTTGCTTAAACTATAATACTTTCACCTTTGAAAATGGCACGAAGCTATATTTATAGTATTTGGACGTTTTGGCGTAATCAAGAACCTTCTGCTTGATCATTTGAATAATGACAAACGGATCAGGGGACTGAATAATCAAAAGCTTTTTCGTCAAGTCTAGTAGTGAAAAGACTTCCGTGTGCTTCAAGGACCTCTCAATGACGCTGTGAACAGCATCGACCTCCTGAAACGTGGAGTGGACATGCTAAGAATACTTTATCGTTATACTCTGGACGTCTGAATGCTTCTTCAGGATGTCTTGCATCATGTAGCTCATTATTTGATTACGATTTTGAGGCACACATGATTCTGATCTTGTAACCAAGTTTCTG
Source organism: Artemia sinica (assembly GCA_027921565.1). NCBI lineage: Eukaryota > Metazoa > Arthropoda > Branchiopoda > Anostraca > Artemiidae > Artemia > Artemia sinica. Next base: position 64,873,835 of record CM051264.1, on the reverse strand, counting down.
ATGTCAGGATAGGTGGTAAAAACCTTATCAAGGATAGCACAAAGACTACTTCATTTCCACTATATTTCCACAAGTTATTTCCACTTGCAATATCATTTACATTTCTACCAGCAAGACATTCTGACCACAAACAACCCTAAACTTTCTTGATTAGCTCTCCTGTCTGTTTGCAAAAGGTAAAAATAGCAGTTAAGTTAAGCAAGTGTTCTTCCTTTAGTAAAAAAAAAAGGACGAAAGATCCCCTTTTGGCAAAAAAAAAAGTTTTCCGTATGAAAACACAAGACGGGGCCATTCGAAGCCCTGTCATTATCTCTTTCTTCTTTGCTTTCTAGTTTTCCTTTCACATGTTTTGCACGAGAGGTTTTGAACTCCTCAGATATGCAGTACCATTTTTTTCATCCACCCTTTTTTCTTCACAAACATCGCATTTGTCGGTTTTAGGAACATGAAATGCAAGATTAAATTCACATTTGAAAACTTTTCTGTACATTTGTTCCTTGAGAGGCAACTTACCATCTTCCACATTCGTACTTTCATACAATGAATGCATTTTGCTTGGTTTTGGCACAACAGTAATGTGATTCAATGGTTAGGAAGCTTTCAATATGCTTTCTTATGTATGCGACATCCTCTTCTTTACTTTTTTTCACAGGATTCACAAAGATAAGAAAGATCGTCTTCTTCTTATCCAAGGTCGCGCTCAGCAAATCAGCAACTTTCGGCAAAACGGACCATGCTATAATTCCGTATGCGATTCTGCAAAACCGCTTTAAAAAAATCGATAAATATGCGATCCGGCAAAGGAGAACTGCAAAATATAGGCAGTTAGAGACGTCTTACGGCAATGTCAATTAGACAATTAGCCATGTCTTGATGCAATCTACCGCAAAATACTTGATAACTTTAATTCAAAATTAACGGATTTTGTATTAAAATTTAAACTCTTAGTGCAAATTTTGTTATGGCCTTGGGAAGGCATAGGGGTTTTCAGCCCAAATTATGTTAATTTCTGGTCGTTTTTGAGTTTTTCTCGGTTATTTATTGTAATTTCTGTCTGTCTTAGGTTTCATTTATTTATCAATGCTGATGTGTGGTAGTTTCATGCTTGGTAGATTATTTGAATTTATTTTTCCTCATTTTTTGTTTAATGGAGTTCTTTACTTTTCTTTGAAAAACTTGTTTTGTGGAAAAAGTTTTTTTAATTAATTTCTGTTCGTTTTATATTGGCATAGTCTTTTCAGGGAAAAAGAAAATAATACTTAAATCCTTTCGTTTTTTTAAGACTTTATAGTTTGGCCTGCTATTTGTATGCTGGAGAAAAATTGTCAGCAATTTTTAACAATTTACATCCTTTTAAAAATCTGGACACAAATAATAGTGTTTAATTTATTTTCATACCTCCCCTAGATGACCTGAAATGGAAAATTTGATACCATTCGCAAAAAAATCTGTTTACTTTCTTTGATAGCTTGGATACACTTACGCTATTTTGATTTTGTTAAATCTTAAGAGCAGAACTAACCCCGAAAGCTTGAACATAATACCCTCAGTCGTTCTTGGGATACTGCTGAGATGCCTTTTTGGGAATTACCATTAACACAGTATATTTTGATTTATCTTAAGGCAACATTTAGTTCTTAAACATAATGGGCAAATGAGAGGGTGGGCATGGGAGGGGGACTAGTTGCCCTCCAATCACTGTCGACTATTAAAAAGGGCATCAGCCCTTTCTATTTTCAATGGAATGAACCCTTTTCGAAGTTCCCACGACAACTCCTTCGATACGAAGTGCCCTGGTCTAAACAACAACACCAACAAAAATAACACATTATACCCACATCGGATGTGTTTGGGGAAATAGTGAGCGTGAAAGGGGCGTTAGTCGCTCTCCAATCACTTTCAACAATTAAAAAGGCACGAGCGCTTTCAATTTCCAATAAAATGAGCCCTTTTGAAGTTTCTACGACAACGCTTTCAATAAAAACCTTATATGCCTCCAGGGTATAACTTACAACCCTTGCCCTGAGGGCTGGGGAGGGGGGAGGGGGTTGTCATCCTCAAAGACCTAATTTTTAGCACTTTCTACTACGTTGAACAAAATGGTTCTCTGAAAATTTTGATTGGATGTGTTTGGGGGAATGGTGGGCGTGAGAGGGGAGTTTGTTACCCTCCAATCACTTTCGACTATTAAAAAGGGCACTAGGCCTCTCAATTTTCAATTAAATGAGCCCTTTTTGAAGTTTTTACGACAACTCTATCTATAAAAACCTTATATGCCCCCTGGGCATAACTTACAACCTTTGCCCTGGGGGCTCTGAGGGGTTTGTCATCCTTAAATACATAATTTTCAGAACTATCAACTACGTTGAACAAAATGGCTATCTATAAACTTTCATTGAATATTCTTCGGGAAATGGTGGGTGTAAGGGGGGGGAGGAGGGTTAATAACTCTCCAATCACTTTCGAGTATTAAAAAGGGCAATTTCAATTTGCAACCAAATGAGCCCTTTTTGAAATTTCTACAACAACTTTCTATATAAACCTCATATACCCCCAGTGCAGAACTTACAACCCTTGCACTGAGGACTCTGAGGGGCTTATCATCCTAAAAGACCTAATTTTCAGAACTTTCAACTACGTTGACCAAAATAGATATCTCAAAATTTTGATTGCATGTGTTTGGAAAAATGATGGGCGTGAGAGGGACGTTAGTCACTCTCCAATCATTTTCAACTATTTAAAAAGGCACTAGCCCTTTCAATTTCCAATTGAATTAGCCCTTTTGAAGTTTCTACAACAACGCTTTCAATACAAACCTTATATACCCCCAGGGCATAACTTACAACCCTTGCCCTGAGGGTTGTGGGGGGGAGGGGTTGTCATCCTTAAAGACCTAATTTCCAAAACTTTCAACTACGTTGAATAAAATGGCTATCTAAAAATTTCGATTGGATGTGTTTTGGGAAAAAATGGGTGTGAGAGGGGGTTAGTTGCCCTCAAATCGCTTTCGACTATTAAATATGGCACTAGCTCTTTGAATTTTCAATCGAATGAGCCCTTTTTCAAGTTTCTACGACAAAGATTTCAATAAAAGCCTTGTATGCCCCCTGGGTATAACTTATAATCCTTGCCCTGAAGACTGTGGGGTTCACAGTCTTCAAACTACGTTGAATGAAATTGTATTCTCAAAATTTTGATAGGATGTGTTTGGGGAAAAGGTGGGCGTGAGAGGGGGGTTAGTTGTCCTCCAATTACTTTTGACTGTTAAAAAGGGCACTAGCCCTTTGAATTTCCAATCGAATGAGCCTTTTTTGAAGTTTCTACGACAACACCTTCTATAAAAACCTTATATGCCCCCAGGGCATAACTTAAAACCCTTGCCTTGAAGGCTGTGGGGAGTGTCCTCCTCAAAAACATAATTTCTATCTGGAAATCAACTACGCTGAACAAAATGGCTATCTCAAAATTTTGATTGTATGTGTTTCGGGAAATGGTGGGCGTGGAAGAGGTGTTCGTTGCCTTCCAATCTTTTTCGACTATTAAAAAGGGCACAAGCCACTCCAACTTCAAATTGAATGAGCCCTTTTTGAACTTTCTACGACAAATTCTTTGATATGAAGTGCCCTGCTCTAAAGGAAAAAAAAATAATAAATAATACATTGTGCCAACATCGTTCTTATATGCCCCTAGGGCATAACTTAAAACCCTAACCCTGAGGGTTGTGGGAGAGTGTCCTCCTCAAAAATACATTTTCTATTTGGAAATCAACTACGCTGAACAAAAGGGCTATCTCAATTTTGACTGGATGTGTTTGGGGAATGATGGGCGTGGGGGTGGGCTAGTTGCCCTCCAATCACTTTCGACTATTAAAAAGGGCACTAGCCACACCAATTTCCAATTGAATGAGCCCTTTTCGAATTTTCTATGACAACTCCTTCGATACGAAGTGCCCTGGTCTAAGACCACGATAAAAATAAAAAATAAATTGTGCCCATATCGTTCTTTACTTAGGCAGCGCTATTACACTGCCTATGATTTTTTATTATTTATTTTACTCGGGGCACTTCATATGGAAATAGTCGTCATACAAACTTAAAAGGAGGATCATTCGAATGGAAATCGAGAGTTCTAGTACCCTTTTTAAGGGTCAAAGGGGATTGGAAGGCAACTAACACCCCTTCCACGCCCACCATTTCCCCAAACACATCCAATCAAAATTTTGAGACCGCCATTTTGTTCTACATGGTTTATTTCCAGATATAGATTATCTTTTGAGGTGGACACTCCCCCCACAGCCCTCAAGGCACGGTTTTTAAGTTATGACCTGGAGCATATAATGTCTTTATAGAAAGCTTTGTCGTAGAAACTTCAAAAGGAACTCATTCGATTGGAAATTTAAAGGGCTAGTATGCTTTTCAATAATCAAGAGTGATTTGAGGGCAACTAACGCTCCTCCCATGCCCACCTTTTCCCCAAACATATCCAATCCAAATTTTGAGATAGCCAATTTGTTCAACGTAGTTGAAAATTCTGGAAATTATGTCTTTGAGGATGACAACCCCCCCCCCCTCCACAGCCCTCAGTGCAAGGGTTTTAAGCTATGCCCTGGGGCATATAAGGTTTTTATTGAAAGCTTTGTCGTAGATACGTCAAAAAGGGCTCTTTCGGTTGGATATTTAAATGGTTAGTGCCCATTTTAATAGTTGAAATAGATTAGAGGGCAACTAACAACCCTTTTATGCCCACCATTTCCCCAAACACATCCAATCAAAATTTTGAGATAGCCATTTTTTTAACGTAGTTGAAAGTTCGGAAAATTATATCTTTGAGCAGGACACTCCCCCCCCCCGTCTTCAGGGCAAGGGTTATAAGTTATGCCCTGGGGGCATATATGAATCTTATGGAAGGAATGCTCGTATAAACTTCAGAGAGGGCTCATCTGATTGGAAATTGAAAGTTCTAGTTCACTTTTTAAGCGTCAAAATATATCATAGGGTAAAAAGCCCCCCCCCCCCCCGCACGCCCTTTTTCCCAAATGCATCCAATAAAAATTTTGAGATAGCTGTTTTGATAAAAATAGTTCTAAGATCATATAAATAAAAATCCGATGTCGATACAACCCTCCAGAGCCCGGGCCAGGCGTTGTAAGTTATTCCCGGGGGTATATATGGTTTTTATGGAAGGGATGCTCGTATAAACCTCAAAAAGGGCTCATTTGATTGGAAATTGAAAGTTCTAGTTAACTTTTTAAGAGTCAAGAGAGATTGGGGGCACCTAGCCCCCTCCCCCTCCACGCCCTTTTTTTACTCAAACCAATCCGATAAGATCTTTGAGATAGCCATTTTTTTTAAATAGTTCAAAGACCATATGACGGAAACTCCGGGATCGACACAGCCCCCAAGGGCCCGAGGGCAGGATTTGTAAGATATGCCCTGGGGGAATATATGGTTCTGATAGAAGGGATCCGCGTAAAAACTTTAGAGAGGGCTCATTTGACTTGAAATTGAGCTTTCTAGTTCAGTGTTTGAGAGTCAAAAGAGAATGGAGGGCAACTAGCCCTCCCCCACGCACCTTTTTCCCCAAATGCATCCGATAAAATTTTTCAAATAGCCATTAAGTTAAAATTGTTCAAAAGTCAGATAACAAAAACTCAGTTGTCGACACAACCCCCCGAGGCCCGGAGGCAGGCGTTGTGTTTTTTTTTTTTTTTCTTAATCCCACCTCCTTTCCTCTCGGTGACCTTCAAATTTCATAGGTTCATCCGATATCTCAGGCTGCCCTTCCCCCTCAGGGCACCCCTTCTATCGTGACCTAAAATTACACTTTTCATATCCTTTTTCATCAACCTCTATTTCCTCCGATATATAAATCACTTTTACTCCCGTCCCCAAAAATAATAATATAAAAAATAAATAAATAAAAAAAAGTAGGAAAGAAATGAAATACTCCACCTTTGCAAATAAATAACAATAGGTAGAGTCTTTCATTATCTTCCCACTTCATTTCCTTTACCCTTATTACTCATCTTTCAATTCCCCTTGGCTGCTCAAGCCTGATTAAAACATCATTATCCTACTTTCAATACTTCTCAATTCTCTTTAAAACTCTATCTTTATTCTACTTTTAATACTTCTTTCTTTATCATTTTTTTATTCCAGCAGTTGTTGTAAGTTATGCCCTGGGGCATATATGGTTCTTATGACAGGGATGCTCGTATAAACTTCGGAGAGGGCTCATTTGACTGGAAATTAAAAGTTTGAGCTCACTTTTAATTGTCAAAAGAGATCCGAGGGCAACGAGCCTCCCCCCCCCGCCTTCTTTTTCCAAACCCATCTGATGAAAATTTTGAAATTGACATTTTGTTGAAAATAGTTAAAAGGTCGGATAGGAAATGCTCCGGTGTCAATACAACCCCCCATTGCCCGGGGGAAGGTGTTCTAAGTTATGCCCTAAAGGCATGTATTGTTCTTCTGACAAGGGATACTGGTATAAACTTCATAGATGTCTCATTTGATTGGAAACTGAAAGTTCTAGTTCCCTTTTTAAAAGTCAAGAGATTAAGGACAACTAGCCCCCCCCCCCCACGCTCTTCTTCCCCAAACCTATCCACTGCAAATTTTGAGATAGCCAGTTTTTTGAAATTTGTTCAAAAATCAGATAACAAAAACTCCAGTGGCAACACAACCCGCAGGGCCTGGGAGGTAGGCGTTGTAAGTGTTGTCTTGGGGACGTGTATGGATCTTATGAAATGGATGGTCATATAAACTTCAGAGAGGGCTCATTTGATTGGAAACTGAAAGTTCTAGTTCACTTTTTAAGAGTCAAAAGATATCCGAAGGCATCTAGCCCCCCCCCACTCCTGTTTCGACGCAACCCCTCAGGGCCCAGAGGCAGGCGTTGTAAGTAATGCTCTGGGGGCATATATAGTTCTTATGGAAAGGATGCTCGTACAAACTTCATAGGGGGCTCATTTGATTGGAAATTGAAAGTTGTAATTCACTTTTTAAGAAAAAGCCTCCTCCCACACCCCATTTATTTTTTTTCCCAGAGGCACTTCATATACAAGGGGTCGTCGTATAAACTTCAACGGGGGCTCATTCGATTGGAAATCGAGATTTTTAGTGCCATTTAAGAGTCAAAAGTGAATACAGGGCAACTAGCCCCCCAAGTCCTTTTCCCCCAAATATATCTGATAAAAATTTTAGGTAGCCATTTTGTTAAAAATAGTTCAAAGATCATATAACAAAAACTCCTTTGCGTATGGCCATTTCGTTAAAAATAGTTCAAAGGTCAGGTAAGAAAAACTCCTGTATCGAAGCAACCCCCCAGGGCCCACCTGCAGGCGTTGTAAGTATTGCTCTGGGGGCATATATGGTTCTTACGGAAGGTATGCTCGTATTAACCTCGGAGAGGGCTCATTTGACTGGAAACTGAAAGCTCTAGTTCACTTTCAAAGAGTCAAAAGATTTCGAAGGGCAACTAGCCCTCTCCAAGCCCTCTTTTCTTCAAACCTATCTGATAAGAACTTTGAGAAAGCCATTTTTCTAAAAATAGTTCAAAGGTAATATAATGAAAACTCCGGGGTCGACACACCCTATTTTGTTGAAGACACATATAGTTTTCAATAAAGCGCCAATGAGGCAGTAGGTTTTAGACTCTTACGGTGAGAGAAGGAGGCGATACCCAACCTCTTGTTTGTAGTGATTTCTGTTCGTTTCAAGCTTGATTTGCATATTCAATTTAAGTTTCACTCGCTTTAAGATTTATTTATTCGTTTACATTAATATCTATTGTATGTTTGTTTGCATTGATTGTTTATTTAATTTCTGTTCGTTTTAAGTTTCATTTATACTTCAATAGCAAAATATTTTTTTTCATTTTAAGATTGATTTTCATATTCAAGCCAAGCATTACTCGCTTCAAGATCTATTTATTCATTTATATTATTACTTGCTGTATGTTTTTTGCTATGATTGGTTATTTAATTTCTGGTCATTTTGAGTTTCATTTATTCTTTAGTAGTAATTTCTGGTCGTTTTGAGTTTGAATTTTAACAGGTATTTGTATCTCAAAAGTCAAGATTGACCTCGTAAATATATCGAACTACTTAGAAGAAATGATAGAGTTAGCAAGAGAAGCAACAATGGCAAGAAAAGCAACAATAGGAGCCTATGGAAAGAATCCTACTGACTTTAGTTCTCTAAACGACATACGAGTGCTCTTACTCCATAGGAAAAAATCGTTGAAAAACCTTCTGCCCACAGAAAATAGTTTTAAATACTACATCCTTAGAGTTGTATATCATTGGGTAATCATTTTACAGGCTACGGAAAGTGTACGCATAGTTTCAGATCCCCTAAATTTTTTTTGGGGTTATTCCTATGACAAATTCATTGTTACAGTGGCCAATTTCTATAAGTCGTATCGCCGTTCACTGCAAAGGAAAAAACACTTGAATTGTAAAGTGTTCCTGCGCGGGAGTCCGGAATCCTCAAGTGTGACTTGCTTTGTCTTTGTGCTGGGAAATATGACCTTTCTGAAAGCGACGATGAGACGATGATCTAATAATAACTTTAAAATATTGCTCCGATAGCCTTCAAATGGCTCACATTACTGATAGACAATTGAATTTATTCTTACTCTATGCCTATCTGCCTTAGTTCCTCCCTAGAATGGATGATAGACTATCTATCAACAAGTGAAATGAATCATTTTTTATACAATTCTGAAAAGTTATGCCAGCTTTCCTTATCACACAGACTATGTGTCTGGGCTTTATTCTAACAAGCCTTGGCATGGCTCTCAACTCTTCCACCAAGTTGATTAAGTTAAAAAATTGACAGAATTATCACTGTGAAGTATCTCTACTCTATGCCTATCTACCTTAGTTCTGCCCTATGATGGATGATAGACTATCTATGAACAAATGAAATTAATCATTTTTATACAATTCTAAAAAAGTCATGCCAGCTTTTCCTTTTAACCCTTTCGCGACCAACAGGACCTTACAGTCCCAATATGAAAAAACCTTTTGGTGCTTCTAATTCGATTGCTACAGTAATAAAACCTGTTCTGTTGAGTTCCGCCTTTTTTAGCCATTCGATTGATGGGTAACAAAACAAGCCAAAGTAGCGCTCAGGCTCAGTTTGAATTATTCAACTGACGCTGAAGTTGGGTTGTTTTCAAAAAAGGTAAGAAGTCTGTTTTTTTTTTATTTGTGATAGAAATTTGCAGCGTAATAAGATCAGAGGAACAACTTCAACAGTCATTGTTGATGTGCTATGAAACATTCTGGTATAAAAAAAAATCTGATAAAGCTATTTAGAAGCCCCCTGCGATGGATTCTATTTTTGTGACCCTGCAGTCCCAGTGGTCAAGGCCCTCTCTCTCTCTCTCTCTCTTAGTTCTTTTTCACCTGTTAAGAACGCCTTTCTCTCTCTTTTTCAAGGCATGATTACACAAAGAAAGAAAAACTTCTCTCGTTCTCTTACTCTCTCTATCTGTCTCTCTCTCTCTTTCTCTCTCTCTCTCTCTCTCTCTCTCTCTCTCTCTCTCTCTCTCTCTCTCCTCTCTCTCTCTCTCTCTCTCTCTCTCTCTCTCTCTCTCTCTCTCTCTCTCTCTCCTCTCTCTCTCTCTCTCTCTCTCTCTCTCTCTCTCTCTCTCTCTCTCTCTCTCTCTCTCTCTCTCCTCTCTCTCTCTCTCTCTCTCTCTCTCTCTCTCTCTCTCTCTCTCTCTCTCTCTCTCTCTCTCTCTCTCTCTCTCTCTCTCTCTCTCTCTCTCTCTCTCTTAGTTCTTTTTCACCTGTTAAGAACGCCTTTCTCTCTCTTTTTCAAGGCATGATTACACAAAGAAAGAAAAACTCCTTCTCTCGTTCTCTTACTCTCTCTATCTGTCTCTCTCTCTCTCTTTCTCTCTCTCTCTCTTTCTCTCTCTCTCTTTCTCTCCCCGCTCTCTATTACCCGTACTATTTTGTTTTATAGTTCGTTCTTTTTCCAGACCATGCGAAATTGAATGTCAACCAACTAAGTACTATACTGGACATATTTGAAGAGTTGGAAAGCAATCTTAGTCATTTAGATGAAGATGATGACTGGTTTCAGCAGCCTGAAGAGACAGAACTGGATCTACAGGAAAACACTGCCACAGAGAACAATGCTTTGGAGCCTGATCTGACTGATATGGCATCAGTTAATGTTGTCACAAGTTCAGACATATCAAACAATGGAAAAGACTCGCCACCCATTTCTCCAATCCCAACCGAAAGAGATCCTTGCCTTGTTTCACCTTCAACTTCATCGGAACCAACTGCGTCTTGTGCAGCTTATCAGCCAAAGAAAAATAGAAAGCCACCGACAAGGAAGGCAAAAGTCGTTCAACCACAAAGGACTTGGAAGAAAGTTGTCGTAAAAAATCATCAGTTGAACTCGATAAATCCTGAGGCTAATTTAGAGGAAACAGGGAGTGAATCAACTCCTATCGATTTTTTTTTTTCTCACCTGCTTGAGCTTTTTCAGCTTTTTGTTTTTCAGTCAAATCTTTATTCACTTCAGAAGGGCAGGAATATTAACGTAACAGACAAAAGACGTAAACAGACACCTGGGTTTCTCTTTTGTATTGTCAAAGACTTCGAGAAATAGATTCGGAGATGTTCTAAGAAACTTGCATGTCAGAGACAGTCTGACAGTCACAGCTGGTTAGAAAGGCTTTTCAAGCTGCGACCGATGATTGACCTGCTAAACTTCTGCTTCAAGCAGATAGTGGAGCCCGGAGCCTACCTGAGTTTTGACGAGTCCATCATTCTATTCAAAGGACGTTCCAAGATGAAGCAATATATCCCAATGAAGTCGATTAAAAGCGGTTACAAGGTTTGGTGATTGGCCTGCATGAGCGGTCCTGTCGATAATTTTGACGTTTATCAAGAAAAATTTCAAACTTTCAGAGATGATTTGGGATTTAGACTTGGCGATAGAGTCGTTTGACAAATGACTGAAGGTCTAAGTGGAAAAGAGCATATTGTCATCTTTAATAACTTTTTTTTTGTCGTCTCCCTTCTTGAAGAACTTGGAGAGGATGGTATCTTGGCGTGTTTTACTATTAGCTCGAATAGGAAATGGCTTTGTAACCTCGATCAAAAACATTACGGATTGCTTGGTATCATAGGCAGCGCGTTAGCGCGGCCTAAGTAAAGAACGATGTGGGCACAATGTGTTTTTTTTTTTCTCCATACCCGGGCACTTCGTATCGAAGGAGTTGTCGTAGAAACTTCGAAAAGGGCTCATTCGACTGAAAATTGGAGCGGCTGCTGCCCTTTTTAGTAGTCTAAAGTGATTGGAGGACATCTAGCCCCCCCCCCCCACGCCCATCATTCCCCCAAACACACCCAATCAAAATTTTCAGATAGCCATTTTTTTCAGCGTAGTTGATTTCCAGATAGAAAATATGTTTTTAAGGAGAACACTCCCCCACCACCCTCGGGGCAAGGGTTTTAAGTTATGCGATGAAAGCATATAAGAACGATGTTGGCACAATGTACTATTTATTATTTTTTCCTTTAGAGCAGGGCACTTCATATGGAAGGGGTTGTCGTAGAAACTTCAAAAGGGGCTCATTCGATTGGAAATTGAGAGTTCTAGTGCCCTTTTTAATAGTCGAAAGTGATTGGAGGGCAACTAGCCCCCCACGTCATCATTCCCCCAAACACATCCAATCAAAATTTTGAGATAGCCATTTTTTTCAGCGTAGTTGATTTCCAGATAGAAAATATGTTTTTAAGGAGAACACTCCCCCACCACCCTCGGGGCAAGGGTTTTACGTTATGCCCTTGGAGTATATAAGGTTTTTATAGAGTGCGATGTCGTAGAAACTTCCAAAAAGGCTCATTCGATTGGAAATTCAAAGGGCTAGTGCCCTTTTTAAAAGTCGAAAGTGATTGGAGGGCAACTATCCCCCCTCTCACGCCTATTTTTTCCCAAACACATCCAATCAGAATTTTTTAAGCCATTTTGTTCAGCGTAGTACACTCCCCCACAACCCTAAGGGCAAGGATTATAATTTATGCCCTGGGGGCATATAAGGTTTTTATTGAAATTTTTGTCGTAGAAACTTGAAAAGGGCTTATTCGATTTGAAATGCAAAGGGCTAGTACCCTTTTTAATAGTCGAAAGTAGTTTGAGCTTAATTAACCCCCCTCTCACGCCCACCTTTTCCCCAAACACATCCAATCACAATTTCTAGATAGCCATTTTGTTCAACGTAATTAAAAGCTTTAGAAATTAGGTCTTTATGGATGACATCCCCTCCCCCCACAGCCCTCAGGGCAAGGGTTGTAAGTTATTCCCTGGGGGCATACAAAGTTTTTATTGAAAGCGTTGTCGTAGTAACTTCAAAAGGGCTCATTCAATTGGAAATTGAAAGGGCTAGTGCCTTTTTTAATAGTTGAAAGTGATTGGATAGCGACTAACGCCCCTCCCAAGCCCACTATTTTCCCAAACGCATCGAATTAAAATTTTTAGAAATCCATTTTGTTCAACGTAGTTGAAAGTTCTGGAAATTAGGTCTTTTAGGATGATAACCCCCTCAGAGCCCTCAGTGCAAGGGTTGTAAGTTATGCCCTGCGGCATACAAAGTTTTTATTGAAAGCGTTTTCGTTGAAACTTCAAAAGGGCTCATTCAATTGGAAAGTGAAAGGGCTAGTGCCTTTTTTAATAGTTGAAAGTGATTGGATAGCGACTAAGGCCCCTCTAACGTCCACCATTTTCCAAAAAACATCCTATCAAAATTTTGAGATATCCATTTTGTTCAACGTAGTTGAACGTTCTGGAAATTAGGTCTTTTAGGATGATAACCCCCTCAGAGCCCTCAGTGCAAGGGTTGTAAGTTATGCCCTGCGGGCACATAAGGTTTATATAGAAATTTGTTGTATAAATCATAGGCAGCACGATCGCGCGGCCTAAGTAAAGAACGGGGACACTCGAGAACGAGACAAGAAACGGGGACTAAGTAAAGAGGAGGACATTCCCCAACAACCCTCAGGGCAAGGGTTTTAAGCTATGCCCTAGGGCATATAAGAACGATGTTGGCACAATGTATTATTTATTAATTTTTTCCTTTAGAGCAGGGCACTTCGTATTGAAGAAGTTGTCGTAGAAACTTCGAAAAGCGCTCATTCAATTGGAAATTGGAGTGGCTTGTGCCCTTTTTAGTAGTTGAAAGTGATTGGAAGGCGACCAACACCCGTTCCATGCCAACCATTTCCCCAAACACATCAAATCAAAATTTTGAGACAGCCATTTTGTTCAGCGTAGTTGATTTCCAAATAGAAATTATGTTTTTGAGGACACTCCTCACAGACCTTAGGGCAAGAGTTGTAAGTTATGCCCTGGGAGCATATAAGGTTTTTTATAGAAGGCGTTGTCGTAGAAACTTTAACAAAGGCTCAATCGATTGGAAATTCAAAGGGCTAGTGCCCTTTTTTATAGTCGAAAGAGATTAGAGGGCAACTAACCCGCCTCTCACGCCCACCTTTTCCCCAAACACATCTAATCAAAACTTTGAGATAGCCGTTTTATTCAACGCAGTTTTAAGTTCTGGAAATTATGGTTTTGAGGATGACAACCCCCCACAGCCCTCAAGGCAAGGGTTGTAAATCATGCCCATGGGGCATATTAGGTTTATATATAACGCGTTTTCGTAGAAACTTCAAAACAGACTCATTCGATTGGAAATTTGAAATGGCTAGTGCCCTTTTTAATAGTCGAAAGTGATTGGAAAGCAACTAACACCCCTTTCAGGCCCACCATATCCCCAAACACATCCAAAAAAGATTTTGAGATAGCCATTTTGTTCCATACAGTTCAAAGTTTAGGAAATTATATCTTTGAGCAGGACAATCCCCCCACAGTCTTCAGGGCAAGGGTTATAAGTTATGCCCTTGGGGCATATAAGGTTTTTATTGAAATCTTTGTCGTAGAAACTTGAAAAAGGGCTCATTCAATTGGAAATTGAAAGGGCTAACGCCTTTTTTAATAGTTGAAAGTGATTGGATAGCGACTAACGCCCCTCCCAAGCCCACTATTTTCCCAAACGCATCGAATTAAAATTTTTAGAAATCCATTTTGTTCAACGTAGTTGAAAGTTCTGGAAATTAGGTCTTTTAGGATGATAACCCCCTCAGAGCCCTCAGTGCACGGGTTGTAAGTTATGCCCTGCGGCATACAAAGTTTTTATTGAAAGCGTTGTCGTAGTAACTTCAAAAGGGCTCATTCAATTGGAAATTGAAAGGGCTAGTGCCTTTTTTAATAGTTGAAAGTGATTGGATAGCGACTAAGGCCCCTCTAACGTCCACCATTTTCCAAAAAACATCCTATCAAAATTTTGAGATATCCATTTTGTTCAACGTAGTTGAACGTTCTGGAAATTAGGTCTTTTAGGATGATAACCCCCTCAGAGCCCTCAGTGAAAGGGTTGTAAGTTATGCCCTGGGGGCACATAAGGTTTATATAGAAATTTGCTGTATAAATCATAGGCAGCACGATCGCGCGGCCTAAGTAAAGAACGGGGACACTCGAGAACGAGACAAGAAACGGGGACTAAGTAAAGAGGAGGACATTCCCCAACAACCCTCAGGGCAAGGGTTTTAAGCTATGCCCTAGGGCATATAAGAACGATGTTGGCACAATGTATTATTTATTAATTTTTTCCTTTAGAGCAGGGCACTTCGTATTGAAGAAGTTGTCGTAGAAACTTCGAAAAGCGCTCATTCAATTGGAAATTGGAGTGGCTTGTGCCCTTTTTAGTAGTTGAAAGTGATTGGAAGGCGACCAACACCCGTTCCATGCCCACCATTTCCCCAAACACATCAAATCAAAATTTTGAGACAGCCATTTTGTTCAGCGTAGTTGATTTCCAAATAGAAATTATGTTTTTGAGGACACTCCTCACAGACCTTAGGGCAAGAGTTGTAAGTTATGCCCTGGGAGCATATAAGGTTTTTTATAGAAGGCGTTGTCGTAGAAACTTTAACAAAGGCTCAATTGATTGGAAATTCAAAGGGCTAGTGCCCTTTTTTATAGTCGAAAGAGATTAGAGGGCAACTAACCCGCCTCTCACGCCCACCTTTTCCCCAAACACATCTAATCAAAACTTTGAGATAGCCGTTTTATTCAACGCAGTTTTAAGTTCTGGAAATTATGGTTTTGAGGATGACAACCCCCCACAGCCCTCAAGGCAAGGGTTGTAAATCATGCCCATGGGGCATATTAGGTTTATATATAACGCGTTTTCGTAGAAACTTCAAAACAGACTCATTCGATTGGAAATTTGAAATGGCTAGTGCCCTTTTTAATAGTCGAAAGTGATTGGAAAGCAACTAACACCCCTTTCAGGCCCACCATATCCCCAAACACATCCAATAAAGATTTTGAGATAGCCATTTTGTTCCATACAGTTCAAAGTTTAGGAAATTATATCTTTGAGCAGGACAATCCCCCCACAGTCTTCAGGGCAAGGGTTATAAGTTATGCCCTTGGGGCATATAAGGTTTTTATTGAAATCTTTGTCGTAGAAACTTGAAAAAGGGTTCATTCGATTGGAAATTCAAAGGGCTATTGCCCTTTTTAATAGTCGAAAGTGTTTTAAAGGTAACTACCCCCCCCCCTCTCACGCCCATCTTCTCTCCAAACACATCCAATCAATGTTTTAGATAGCTATTTTATTCGAAGTAGTTGAAAGTTTTGGAAGTTAGGTCTTTAAGGATGACAACCCCTCCCCCCCCCCACAGCTCTCGGGGCAAGGGTTCTAAGTTATGCCCTGGGGGCATATAAGGTTTCTCTTAAAAGCGTAGAAACTTCAAAAGGGCTCATTCAATTGGAAAATAAAAGGGCTAGTGCCTTTTTTAATAGTTGAAAGTGATCGGAGAGCGACTAATGCCCCTCTCACGCCCACCATTTTCCCAAACACATCCAATCAAAATTTTGAGATATCCATTTTGTTCAATGTAGTTAAAAGTTCTTGAAATTAGGTTTTTTAGGATGATAAACCCCTCAGAGCCCTCAGTGCAAGGGTTGTAAGTTATGCCCTGGGGGCATATAAAGTTTATATAGAAAGTTGTTATAGAAATTTCAAAAAGGGCTCACTTGATTGGAAATTGAAATTACCCTTTTTAAAAGTCGAAAGTGAGTGGAGAGTAATTAACCCCCTCTTACGCCGACGATTTCCCCAAAAACATTCAATCAAAGTTTAGAGATAGCCATTTTGTTCAACGTAGTTGAAAGTTCTGGAAATTATGTATTTAAGGATGACAAACCCCCAGAGCCCCAAGGGCAAAGGTTATAAGTTCTGTACTTGTGGCATATAAGGTTTTTACAGATAGAGTTGTCGTAAAATTCAAAAGGGGCTCATTCAATTCGAAATTGAGAGGGCTAGTGCCCTTTGTAATAGTCGAAAGTGATTGGAGGGTAACTGACCCCCCTAACACGCCCACTATTCCTCCAAACACATCCAATCAAAATTTTCAGATAGCCATTTTGTTCAACGTAGTAGAAACTTCTGGAAATTAGGTTTTTGAGAATGATACCCCCCCAAGCACTCAGGCAAGGGTTGTAAGTTATGCCCTAGGGGCATATAAGACTTTTATTGAAAGTTTTGTCGTAGAAACTTTAAAAGGGCTCATATGATTTGAAATTGAAAGGGCTAGGGCCTTTTTTAATAGTTGAAAGAGATTGGAGAGTGACTACTGCCCCTCTCACGGCCACTATTTCCCCAAACACATCCAATCAAAATTTTTAGATAGCCATGTTGTTTAACGCAGTTGAAAGTTCTGGAAATTCGGTCTTAGAGGATGACAACCACCCTAACAGACCTTAGGGTAAAGGTGTAATTTATGCGCTGGGGGAATATAAGGTGTTTATAGAAGGCGTTGTCGTTTCCAAAAGGGCTCATTCGATTGGAAATGCCCTTTTTATTAGTCGAAAGTGATTGGAAGGCTTGACATTTTTATAGTAAAGATCGAAGTGGGTATAATGTATTATTTTTTGTTGTTGTTGTTTTTTAGAC
Organism: Artemia sinica; assembly: GCA_027921565.1. Classification (NCBI taxonomy): domain Eukaryota; kingdom Metazoa; phylum Arthropoda; class Branchiopoda; order Anostraca; family Artemiidae; genus Artemia; species Artemia sinica. The sequence continues at coordinate 64,856,783 of CM051264.1, read as the reverse complement.
CAGGGCACTTCGTATCGAAGGAGTTGTCGTGAGAACTTCGAAAAGGGCTTATTCGATTGAAAATAGAAAGGGCTGATACCCTTTTTAATAGTCGAAAGTGATTTGAGGGCAAGTAATCCTCCTTCCACTCCCACCCTCCCACCTCCACCCTCCCATGCCAACCCTTCCATTTCTGCTCTTAAAATTTAACCAAATCAAAATAGCGTAAGTGTGCCCAAACTATCAAAGAAAGTAAACAGACTTTTTTGCGAATGGTATTAAGTTTTCCATTTCAGGTCAACTAGAGGAGGTATGAAACCAAATTAAACAGTACTATTTGTGAACAGATTTTTAAAAGGGTGGATGTTGTTAAAAATTGCTGAAAATTTTTCTCCAGCATTCAAATAGCAGGCCAAACTATAAAGTCTTAAAAAACGAAAAGATTTAAAGTATTATTTTCTTTTTCCCTGAAACGACTATATCAATATAAAACGAACAGAAATTAATTTAAAAAACTTTTTCTACAAATTAAGTTTTTCAAAGAAAAGTAAAGAACTCCGTTAAACAAAAAATTAGCAAAAATAAAATCAAATAATCTACCAAGCGTGAAACTACCCCAAATCAGCATCGATAAATAAATGAAACCCAAAACGAACATAAATTACAATAATTAACCGAGTCAAACTCAAAAACGAGCAGAAATTAACATACGTTGGGTGCAAAACCCCTATGCCTTCCCAAGGCCAGAACAAAAATTTGCACTTTACTGAAAAAATACAAATAAATGTGCATTGTCAGTTTAATGTACATATACTGATATTTAGCAAACAAAATGTTAATATTATTTCATTTATTAAAGTTTTGAAAATAAAAACATTTATATTTTTTCAGTAAAATGCAAATTTTGTTCTGGCCTTGGGAAGGCATAGGGGTTTAGCGCCCAACTTATGTTAATTTCTAATCGTTTTGAGTTCGACTCTGTTTATTATTGTAATCTCTATTCGTTTTGGGTTTCATTTATTTGTCGATGCTGATTTGGGGATAGTTTCACGCTTGGTAGATTATTTGATTTGATTTTTGTTCATTTTTTGTTTAATGGAGTTCTTTACTTTTCTTTGAAAAACTTATTTTGTGGAAAATCTCTATAAATGGATGGATTCCAAGGCAGTTCTGTTTGCCTCCAACTTTCATGGTACAGAGGCAGCCTCTGTAAGGAGACAGAATCATAATGGGTCTACCTCTTTTACCACATCCCCTCAGCTAGCAAAATATTATAATGACCATACGGGGGTTTAGACCTTTCTGACCAAATAAGGGGAACTCATGAAGAAATAGAAAGTCATTGAAATGGTGGCACTGGCTTTTTTAAGGTTTTGTTGATTTGACTCTCTGCAATGCCCATATTTTTTTTTAGCCAAGATTGTTCTTGATTTGCTCTAAATGCGCTTTGACATTGTGCATCAAGGAATCATCAGTAGTATATCAGTAGTATATGGGCTTGGAAAATGCCTGGTCCTATATGCCATTGATACGGAGTACGTAGTCCCTGAGTCCTGAGGTCAAGGTCGCTGGGGAAAACCCAGAAATGTTTTTGTCAACAGAGACCTTGGGAAAAACCCTAGTTACATAACATGTTTTTGTGAACAATTTTGGGAAAACCTAATTTGTTTCTCAACAGGGGAAGACCTTGGGGAAAAATATACCTTCAATATGAGGTCACCACTGAATTACTATGTAACATGGGGAAAACCCAATTACTTAACTTGTTTGCTGGTTTTGGGAAAATCCAATTCACTTGGGCAATAGGTATTGTGATTGGCTAATTTTTTCTTGGTATGAAATCGGGACTTTGGGGGGAAACCCATGACCTTCTGAAACGTACATATAAGGTGAGAAATCAATGATAATATTAGCAATAGTTTAACAATACTCGAATTATGACTGAGAAAAGAAATTTGGATTATAGTGATTCTATGGAGAGCGTAAGTTTTTTTTTTTTTTTAGTATTCTTAGTGAATATAAGTGGAAGAGAGATAGTCATATTAAAATATATAATTTATAAACTTCATAGCTATTGAATCATCAAGTAAATATCTAGTGGGCCTATATAATTTAGAAACTAATATATATATATGTACTTCTTACCATTTTCGTAATAAATTGTTCCAAGAATATACTAAAATGAACATCAAATCTCATTTCATAGCTATTGAATTATCAAGTAAACATCTAGTGGTATATACAGTATATATATATATATATATATATATATATATATATATATATATATATATATATATAATATATATATATATATATATATATATATATATATATATATAATATATATATATATATATATATATATATATATATATATATATTATATATATATATATATATATATATATATATATATATATATATATATATATATATATATATATATATATATATATATATATATATATATATATATAATATATATATATATATATATATATATATATATATATATATATATAAATATATATATATATGTGTGTGTATATATATATATATATATATATATATATATATATATATATATATATATATATATATATATATATATATATATATATATATATATATATATATGTTTCACTTTTAAGCAATATTTCTTCAATAAAATTCCATTTTAACACAGTAACATTTTGCATAATACTAAATGCATTATCCTCTGGAATGCTAGCGGGATTGCACTATCAAAACGATTATTAAAACGTATGAACTGGGTTACTTTCAGCAGAGATGAAAAAATAAGATAGCGTATTTAACACTATGGAAAAGAAATATGAAATGTTATATTTTTTTAAGAAGAGGGGGAAGCATTGAAAAGAAAAAGCCCAGGGTTTCTCTTTCTTTCAATTTCATTTAAATAACAAGGAGTCAAACTCTAAATCAAAAGCATGCAGATTTAAAATGGACTTCATACTTCGAAGAGGCAAGGAAAATATTGTCTTTAGCTTTGTGTTTTACTCTGCTATAATAACTCAGCCTCAAGCCCCCCCCCCCCAAAAAAAAAAAAATGTAAAATATAAATTTTATTTATTATAAAACAGAATTTGGCTTTGTCAATCTTATTTATTTAGATATCCAAATAGAAGGTTTTACAAAAAATAGGATTCAATTCCACTTTCTAAGACCATAATGAGAGAAAGGTTGAGATGGCTAGGGTACGTTCTGGAGACGAAGAATGTCAGATTACCAATGCATTCTGTCTACCGTCATTTGTCTTTGTGAATATGAAACTGGCTTTCATTTTATGCATATATAATGTATTACCAGACATCCAAAATGTATTTTGAGCAATTCTGCAAAACAAATTGTTGAGAAATAACGGGAAAAAACGAAAAAACAGGTTGTCCCCAGATGGAACGGGAAGATTCATAAGGAAATATTTAAGAGAAAGGGGAACTTTATGGGAGGGGGTAAAGGGTGAGGCTTTAAATAGATTGGGATGGAGGAGAAGCGTACATGAATGAATCTTAAAACGAACAAAGCTTTAATTAAATATGCGAATCAAGATTGAAAAAAAATTTCGCTATTTAGATTTTTTTATTATAAAAAAGAATTTTACTTTGTCAATCTTATTTATTTAGATATCCAAATAGAAGGTTTTACAAAAAATAGGATTCAATTCCACTTTCTAAGACCATAATGAGAGAAAGGTTGAGATGGCTAGGGTACATTCTTCAGACGAAGAATGCATTCTGTCACCCGTCATTTGTCTTTGTGACTATGAAACTGGCTTTCTAAGATCTTAAATTTAGCAAACTTCTCGAGTGTTTACTGGATAATACGGAAGTACCGTCTACGGCACTGAAGGTTTTTTTTGTAAGTAACTGGATGTACCTTATTTTATGCATAAATAATGTATTACCATTTTGAGCAATTCTGCAAAACAAATTGTTGAGAAATAACGGGAAAAAAACGAAAAACAGGTTGTCTCCAGATGAAATGGGAAGATTCATAAGGAAATATTTAAGAGAAAGGGGAACTTTATGGGAGGGGGTAAAGGGTGAGGCTTTAAATAGATTGGGATGGAGGAGAAGCTTACATGAATGAATCTTAAAACGAACAAAGCTTTAATTAAGATTGAAAAAATTTCACTATTAAAATTTTATTGATTATAAAAAAGAATCTTACTTTGTCAATCTTATTTATTTAGACATCCAAATAGAAGGTTTTACAAAAAATAGGATTCAATTCCACTTTCTAAGACCATAATGAGAGAAAGGCTGAGATGGCTAGGGTATGTTCTTCAGATGAAGAATGTCAGATTACCAATGCATTCTATCACCCGTCATTTGTCTTTGTGACTATGAAACTGGCTTTCTTAGATCTTAAATTTAGAAAAATTCTTGAGTGTGTACTGGATAATATGGAAGTACCGTCTACGGCACTGAAGGTTTTTTCTTAAGTGACTGGATATACCTTATATTATGATTTTTTTAACTAGGTGACACTATGTTAAAAAAAAATCATAAAATAGGGTATATCCAGTTACTTAAAAAAAACCTTCAGTGCCGTAGACGGTACTTACATATTATTTAGTACACATTCGAGAAGTTTGCTAAATTTAAGATCTAAAGAGCCAGTTTCATAGTCACAAAGACTAATGACGGGTGATAGAATGCATTGGTAATCTGACATTCTTCATCTGAAGAACATACCCTAGCCATCTCAGCCTTTCTCTAATTATGGTCTTAGAAAGTGGAATTGAATCCTATTTTTTGTAAAATCTTCTATTTGGATATCTAAATAAATAAGATTGACAAAGTAAGATTACCAATGCATTCTATCACCCGTCATTTGTCTTTGTGACTATGAAACTGGCTTTCTTAGATCTTAAATTTAGCAAACTTCTTGAGTGTGTACTGGATAATATGGAAGTACCGTCTACGGCACTGAAGGTTTTTTTTTAAGTGACTGGATATACCTTATATTATGATTTTTTTAACTAGGTGACACTATGTTAAAAAAAAATCATAAAATAGGGTATATCCAGTTACTTAAAAAAAAAAATCAGTGCCGTAGACGGTACTTACATATTATCCAGTACACATTCGAGAAGTTTGCTAAATTTAAGATCTAAAGAGCCAGTTTCATAGTCACAAATACTAATGACGGGTGATAGAATGTATTGGTAATCTGACATTCTTCATCTGAAGAACATACCCTAGCCATCTCAGCCTTTCTCTAATTATGGTCTTAGAAAGTGGAATTGAATCCTATTTTTTGTAAAACCTTCTATTTGGATATCTAAATAAATAAGATTTACAAAGTAAAATTCTTTTCTATAATCAATAAAATTTAAATAGTGAATTTTTTTTCAATCTTAATTAAAGCTTTGTTCGTTTTAGGATTCATTCATGTAAGCTTCTCCTCCATCCCAATCTATTTAAAGCCTTACCCTTTACCCCCTCCCATTAAGTTCCCCTTTCTCTTAAATATTTCCTTATGAATCTTCCCATTTCATCTGGAGACAACCTGTTTTTCGTTTTTTTCCCGTTATTTCTCAACAATTTGTTTTGCAGAATTGCTCAAAATGGTAATACATTATTTATGCATAAAATAATGTATATCCAGTTACTTAAAAAAAAACCTTCAGTGCCGTAGACGGTACTTCCGTACTATCAAGTACACACTCGAGAAGTTTGCTAAATTTAAGATCTAAGAAAGCCAGTTTCATAGTCACAAAGACAAATGACGGGTGACAGAATGCATTCTTCGTCTGAAGAATGTACCCTAGCCATCTCAACCTTTCTCTCATTATGGTCTTAGAAAGTGGAATTGAATCCTATTTTTGTAAAACCTTCTATTTGGATATCTAAATAAATAAGATTCACAAAGTAAAATTCTTTTTTATAATAAATAAAATCTAAATAGCGAAATTTTTTTCAATCTTGATTCACATATTTAATTAAAGCTTTGTTCATTTAAGATTCATTCATGTAAGCTTCTCCTCCATCCCAATCTATTTAAAGCCTCACCCTTTACCCCTTCCCATAAATTTCCCCTTTCTCTTAAATATTTTCTTATGAATCTTCCCGTTCCATCTGGGGACAACCGGTTTTTTCGTTTTTTTCCGTTATTTCTCAACAATTTGTTTTGCAGAATTGCTCAAAATACATTGTGGATGTCTGGTAATACATTATATATGCATAAAATGAAAGCCAGTTTCATATTAACAAAGACAAATGACGGGTGACAGAATGCATTGGTAATCTGACATTCTTCGTTTCCAGAACGTACCCTAACCATCTCAACTTTTCTCTCATTATGGTCCTAGAAAGTGGAATTGGATCCTATTTTTGTAAAACCTTCTATTTGGATATCTAAATGAATAAGATTGACAAAGTCAAATTCTGTTTTATAATAAATAAAATTTATATTTCACATTTTTTTTTTGGGGGGGGGCTTCAGGCTGATTTATTATAGCAGAGTAAAACACAAAGCTAAAGACAATATTTTCCTTGCCTCTTCGAACTATGAATTCCATTTTAAATCTGCATGCTTTTGATTTAGAGTTTGACTCCTTGTTATTTAAATGAAATTGAAAAAAAAGAGAAACCCTGGGCTATTTCTTTTCAATGCTTCCCCCTCGTCTTAAAAAAATATCCCATTTCATATTTCTTTTCCATAGTTTTAAATACGCTATCTTATTTTTTCATCTCTGCTGAAAGTAACCCAGTTCATACGTTTTAATAATCGTTTTGATAGTGCAATCCCGCTAGCATTCCAGAGGATAATGCATTTAGTATTATGCAAAATGTTACTGTGTTAAAATGGAATATTATTGAAGAAATATTGCTTAAAAGTGAACATCAAATCCCATTTCATAGCTATTGAATTATCAAGTAAACATCTAGTGGTGTATATATATATATATATATATATATATATATATATATATATATATATATATATATATATATATATATATATATATATATATATATATATATATATATATATATATATATATATATATATATATATATATATATATATATATATATATATATATATATATATATATAGATATATATATATATATATATATATATATATATATATATATATATATATATATGTATATATATATATATATATATATATATATATATATATATATATATATATATAATATATATATATATATATATATATATATATATATATAATATATATATATATATATATATATATATATATATATATATATATACATATATATATATATATATATATATATATATATATATATATATATATATATATATATATATATATATATATATATATATATATATATATATATATATTTATATATATATACATATATATATATATATATATATATATATATATATATATATATATATATATATATATATATATATACACCACTAGATGTTTACTTGATAATTCAATAGCTATGAAATGGGATTTGATGTTCATTTTAGTATATTCTTGGAACAATTTATTACGAAAATGGTAAGAAGTACATATATATATTAGTTTATAAATTATATAGGCCCACTAGACACTTATTTGATAATTCAATAGCTATGAAATTTATAAATTATATATTTTAATATGACTATCTCTCTTCCACTTATATTCACTAAGAATACAAAAAAAAACTTACGCTCTCCATAGAATCACTATAATCCAAATTTCTTTTCTCAGACATAATTCGAGTATTGTTAAACTAATGCTAATATTATCATTGATTTCTCACCTTATATGTACGTTTCAGAAGGTCATGGGTTTCCCCCCAAAGTCCCGATTTCATATCAAGAAAAAATTAGCCAATCACAATACCTATTGCCCAAGTGCATTGGATTTTCCCAAAACCAGCAAACAAGTTAAGTAATTGGGTTTTCTCCATGTTACATAGTAATTCAGTGGTGACCCCATATTGAAGGTATATTTTTCCCCAAGGTCTTCCCCTGTTGAGAAACAAATTAGGTTTTCCCAAAATTGTTCACAAAAACATGTTATGTAACTATGGTTTTTCCCAAGGTCTCTGTTGACAAAAACATTTCTGGGTTTTCCCCAGTGACCTTGACCTCAGGACTCAGGGACTACGTACTCCCTATCAATGGCATATAGGACCAGGCATTTTCCAAGCCCATATACTACTAGTGTCATGAGAATCATTAATGACAAAGTTGTAATTAACATTTTTGATCAAATTTTCTATTCGAAATAAATGATTTTATCTTCTAGAAAAAAGTTACTTGCTCAGCAGGACTTCTCAGTCCCTTCGGCTAGCATTTGATCAGGTTGCTTTAACCAGCGGGACTGCAGAGTCTCACTTTGAACAGATTTTTTCCTACTTGTTTTAGAAGATTTTTATGTCCATATTCAAGATCAGCGTGTCTTTCTGGTCAAGAATCATATACTTTTTGTCAATTTTCTTTGAAAAAAGAGGGCTTGGTCGTGAAAGGGTTTAAAGGACTATGTCTTGTCTTTATCAAACAGTTCGTGGTAACGAACTGTAAGTAAGGAGCGACCCGGCTCAATGGTAACCGAAACTGTAGAGTACGGAATTTTGATACCAATAGATACATCAAAAGAATCAAATTTTAATGCTGATTTCAAATATATAAGTTTCATCAAGTTTAGTCCTACCTATCAAAAGTTAAGCGCCTGAAAAAATTTGCCTGATTTTCGAAAAAAGGAGAAAAGACCCCCCAAAAGTTATAGAACCTTAATGAAAATCACACCATCATATTCAGCGTATCAGAGAACCCTACTACGGAGGTTTCAAGCTCCTATCTACAAAAATGTGGAATTTTGCATTTTTTGCCAGAAGAAAGATCACGGATGCGTGTTTATTTGTTTGTTTGTTTTTTGTTTTTCTTTCCCAGGGGTGATCGTATCGACCCAGTGGTCCTAGAATATCGTGGGAGGGCTCATTCAAACGGAAATTAAAAGTTCTAGTGCCCTTTTTAAGTGACAAAAAATTGAGGGCAGCTAGGCCCCCTCCCACGCTCATTTTTTTCCCAAAGTCACCCGATCAAAATTTTGAGATTGCCATTTTGTTCAGCATGGTTAAAAATATGATAACTATGTCTTTTAGGATGACTTAATCCCCCGAAGTACCCGGGGGAGGGCTGAAAGTTATGAACTTTACCCAATGTTAACATAAGTATACAGACGTTTTCAGAGGGGATTTTTTCTGGTAGTGGGGAGGGAGTGGGTCGGGGGTTATGTGGGAGGATCTTACCATGAAGGAAGTTTTCATGGGAGAAGGGACATTGCTATGAAGGGGGCACCGGATTTCCCTGCATTATTTAAATAAAGATCAGAAATTATATGTAAAAAAACAAGTTTTTTAAACTGAAAGTAAGGAGCAACATCAAAACTTAAAACGACAGAAAACATTACGTATACGATTGGGTTCATCCCCTAGTCAATACCTCGCTCTTTAAGCCAAAGATTATTTAGTACTTTCATAAGAGCTATTTATTCTAATTAACGGTATTCGTGATTAATGGGTCATTTAAAGAATTGGAACAAAATTCAAACTTTAGCTTAAAGAGCAAGGTATTGACTAGGGGGTGAACCCTCTAATATACGTATTAAAAATATAAGAATATAGAGGTTCGTTACGTAAGTTAATTCGTAAGTTACGCATATTTATTACTAATAAAAACGTTCGTAAATAAAATTAAACAGGTTTCGAGAAAGCCATTTAACCAAATAAAAATAAAATTAATATTCAATTTTTTTTTAATTATTCATGTAAGGTGAGCCAAAATCAAAACCTGCATTAATTCAAAAACGTTCAAGAATTAAATAAAAGTTTTTTTTTTAACTGAAAGTAAGGAATGACGTTAAAACTTAAAACAAACAGAAATTATTCCGTATATGAAAGGGGCTGTCCCCTCCTCAACGCCTCGCTCTTTACGCTAAAGTTTGACTTTCTCACAACTCTATTTTTTTTAAACAATGAAAAACTTTAGCGTGAAGAGCGAGGCTTTGAGGAGGAGACAGCCCCTTTCATATACGGAATTATTTCTGTTCGTTTTAAGTTTTAGCGTCGTTCCTTACTTTCAGTTAAAGAAAACTTGTTTTTTTTTATTTAATACTAACTAGCCATGGCTTGGCTCTCAAGTTTTCCACCAAGTTGATCAAATTCAAGCTTCATGAAGCAGCTGGAATCTGAAATCAAAGACAACATAGCATATTATAGGTAGCGCAATAGCGCTGCCTAACTAAAGAACGATGTTGGTACAATGTATTATTGATTTTTTTTGGGGGGAGGGGGCGGTTTCCATACCAGGGCACTTTGTATCGAAGGAGTTTCCGTAGAAACTTAGAAAAAGGCTTATTCAATTGGAAATTGGAACGGCTAGTGCCCTTTTTAATAGTCAAAAGTGATTGGAAGGCAACTAACACCCCTTCTACGCTCACCATTTCCCCAAACACATCCAATCAAAGTTTTAAGATAACCATTTTGTTCAGCGTAGTTGATTTCTAGATAGAAATTACATTTTTGAGGAGGATTTCCAGATAGAAATTATATTTTGAGGAGGATACTCCCCCACATTCTTCAAGGCAAGGGTTTTAAGTTATGCCCTGGGGGTATATAAGAACGATGTTGGCACAATGTATTATTTTTTTTTTTTTTTTGCTTTTGACCAGGGCACTTTATATCGAAGAAGTTGTCGTAGAAAAGAGATCTCATTCAATTGGAAATTGGAGTTACTTGTGCCCTTTTTAATAGTCGAAAGTGATCGGATGGCAACTAATAGAAACTATATTCCTTAGGAGGACACTCCCCCACAGCTCTCAGGGCAAGGGTTGTAAGTTATGCCCTGGGGGTATATAAGGTTTTTACAGAAGGCGTTGAAGTAGAAACTTCAAAAAAAAATTTCAGTTGGAAATTCAAAGGGCTAGTGGCCTTTTTAATAGCCGAAAGAGATTGGATTGCAACTAAACCCCCTCTAACGCCCACCTTTTCCCCAAACACATCCAATCAAAACCTTTAGACATCCATTTTGTTCAACGTATTTGAAAGTTCTGGAAATTAGGTCTTTGAGGATGACAAATCCCCCACATTCCTCGAGGCAAGGGCTTTAAGTTATACTCTGCAGGCATATAAGGTTCTTATAGAAAGTGTTGTCGCAGAAACTTCAAAAAGGGCTCATCCGATTGGAAATTTAAATGGCTAGTGCCCTTTTTAATAGTCGAAAGTGATTGGAAGCAACTAACACCCCTTCCTCGCCCAACATTTCCCCAAACACATCCAATCAAAATTTTGAGATAAGCATTTTTTCAACGTAGTTGAAAGTTCTGGAAATTATACCTTTGAGCAGGACGCTCCCCCCACAGTCTTTAGGGAAAGGGTTATAAGTTATGCCCTGGGGGGCTTATAAGGTTTTCATTGAGAGCTCTGTCGTAGAAACTTGAAAAAGGGTTCATTCGATTGGAAATCCAAAGGGCTAGTGCTATTTATAATAGTCGAAAGTGATTGGAGGGCAATTAACCCCCCTCTCACGCCCACCATTTATCTAAACACATCCAATCAAAATTTTGAGATAGCCGTTTTGTTCAACGTAGTTTTAAGTTCTGGAGATTGGGTCTTTGAGGACAACCTCTGCCCCTCAGAGGCCTAAGGGCAAGGGTTACAAGTTATGCCCTGGGGGCATATAAGGTTTTTATTGACCGCTTTGTCGTAGAAACTTCAAAAATGGCTTATTCGATTGGAAATTGAAATGGCTAGTGCCTTTTTTGACAGTCGAAAGTAATTGGAGGGCAACTAATCCATCTCTCACGCCCACCATTTCCCCAAACACATACAATCAAAATTTTGAGATTTTTTCTACGTTGTTGAAAGTTCTGGAAATTATGTCTTTGTGGATGACAACCCCCCCCCCAGGCCTCAGAACATGGGTTTTAAGTTATGCCCTGGGGGTATATGAATTTTTTATAGAAAGAGTAGTCATAGAAACTTCAAAAAGGGCTCATTCAATTTGAAATTGAAACGGGTAAAGCCCTTTTTAATAGTCGAAAGTGATTGAATAGTAACTAATCCCCCTTTCACGCCAACCATTTTCCCAAACACACCCAATCAAAATTTTGAGATATTCATTTTCTTCAACATAGTTGAAAGTTCTGGAAATTAGGTCATTGAGCATGACAAACCTCCCCCTCCCCCACAACCCTTAAGGCAAAGGTTTTAAGTTTTGCCCTTGGGGTTATAAGGCTTTTATAGAAAGTTTTGCCGTAGAAACTTCACAAGGGCTCATTTGATTGGAAATTGAAAGGGCTAGTGCCCATTTTAATAGTCGAAAGTGATTGAAGGGCAACTAACCCCCTTCTAACAAACACCATTTTACCAGATACATCCAATCAAAGTTTTGAGATAGCTGTTCTGTTTAACGTAGTTGAAAGTTCTGGAAACTAGGTCTTTGAGGATGACAACCCCCTCACAGCCCTCAGGGCAAGGGTTGTAAGTTATGCCCTGGGGGCATATCAGGTGTTTATAGAAAGCGTTGTTGTAGAAACTCAAAAAGGGCTCATTCGATTGGAAATTGAAATGGATAGTGCCCTTTTTAATTGTCGAAAGTGATTGGAAGGCTTGACTGTTTTATAGTAAAGATCGATCTGGGTACAATGTGTTATTATTATTATTACTTTTTTTTTAGACCAGGGCAGTTCGCATCGAAGGAGTTGTCGTAGGAACTTCAAAAAGGGCTCATTTGATTGAAAATAGAAAGGACTAATGCCCTTTTTATAGTAGAAAGTGATTGGAGGGCAACTAGTCCCCCTCCCACGCCTACCCTCTCATTTGGCCATTATGTTTAAAAACTAAATGTTGCCTTAAGATTAAATCAAAATGCACTGTGTTAATGCTAATTCCCAATAAGGCATCTCAGTCAGCAGTATCCCAAGAACGACTGACGGTATTATGTTCAAACTTTCGGGGCTACTTCTGCTCTCAAAATTTAACCAAATCAAAATAGCGTAAGTGTATCCAAGCTATCAAAGAAAGTAAACAGATTTTTTTGGCAAATGGCATCAGGTTTTCTATTCCAGGTCAAGCAGAGGAAGTATGAAACTAAATTAAACACTACTATTTGGGTCAAGATTTTTAAAAGGGTGTATGTTATTAAAAATTGCTGAAAATTTGTCTCCAGCATACAAATTGCAGGCCAAACTATATAGTCTTAAAAAAAAATTTAAAATACCATTTTCTTTTTCCCTGAAAAGACTCAAAATCCTAAGTTGTTTAGACGGGGATGTCAATATAAAACGAACAGAAGTTAATTAAAAAAAACTTTTTCTACAAAATAAGTTTTTCAAAGAAAAGTAAACAACTCTATTAAACCAAAAATGAGCAAAAAATAAAATCAAATAATCCACCAAGCGTGAAGCTACCACAAATCATCATCGATAAATAAATGAAACCCAAAACGAACAGAATTACAATAAATAACCGATTCAAACTCAAAACGAGCAGAAATTAGCATGAGTAGGGCTCAAAATCCCTATGCCTTCCCAATGCCAGAGTATAAATTGGACTTTACTGAAAAAATACAAATGTTTTTACTTTCATAACTTTAATAAATCAAATAATATTAACATTTTGATTACTAAATATCAGTATATGCATATTAAACTGACAATTCACATTCGTTTGTATTTTATTTAATTTCAGATAATATCAGAACAAAATATTAGAACCACATATCAGAACGAAGGAGATATGCCAGTGACCTTTGAGTATGCCAAGTCGCTTGTTAGCAAATCACCGATGTTGTACAACCCACGAGTATTCCTAATTGCCAGCATTAATGAGCCCCCAAATGACCTGTGTACACTATGATGTGATTGAAGAAGAGGGTTTGTTTTTTTTTTTATTCCAATATTCGCGGTGCCAGGTACTTCAAAGTATCTGATATGCCGCTATTCATTTACCTCTTTCAATGGCCTCGAGGTTTTAAATGTCTATTGAACCTTCTTTTGAAGGTGTAAACAGAGGGATTTGCAGGGATAATATCCTCAGGAAGATCGTTCCAGATAGAAGTGCAACGCCGGATGAAGCTGTTTCTCAAATACTCGGTTTTCGGCGTATCGTCCTTTAGATAATTGGACCGAGCTGTGTGCCTTCGTGTCTGCCTTGTCGGCTGGACAAAGGGGGGCACAATTCGAGAGAGCTTGCCTGAGGGAGGCAAATTCATGTACTTGTAGAAAACAGCCATTGACGCTACATCAAACCTTTCATTTAGAGGCTGGAGCAATTCTTGTGTAGAGGCGCAGCCCGCCCTATTTGCCCTATTCTGGATCTTCTGAATTGGTGCCAACAGCCTTTTCGGAGCACCAGCAAATAGCGGGCATATATATTCAGCTATGGGTCTGATGCAAGACTTGTAGAGTGGGATGATCGAGCTTGATGGAAGAAGGTTTTTGCAGTGAAGCGTAACTCCCAGCTTTCTTGCGCAGGAGGTTCTCACCCGATCAAGGTGATGTTCCAAGAGAGATCGGTGGAGAAATGAATCCCCAGTAGACGAAGCTCGTCGACTCTGTTTATAGCTTCATTTTTGAAGATGAAACTGGGGTGTTCACGTGGCACCTTTGATCGGGTAATTAGAAGCTCCTTTGTTTTCGATGCATTGAAGTTGATCATCCATGCATCAGACCACTTTTCAATTTTCAAAAGATCCATCTGTAGGGAAAGGGAGGCTTGTATTGGGTCTTCGTGTTTAGGGACGGCTGAGTGTGTCGTGGTATCGTCGGCAAAGTGATGCAGAGAGTTTGCGAGGTTGTCTCCCATGTCGTTTATGTAGATAAGGAAGAGCGTAGGTCCCAAGACACTGCCCTGGGGTACCCCTGCTTTCACTGGATATTCGCGGGAAATAAACCCGTCAAGAACAACCCGCAGTGAACGATCGGAAAGAAAGCTCTCAATCACTTTTAACAGACATCCACGAGCACCATACACATAGAGTTTCTTTAGCAGGCCACTGTGCCATACTCCGTCAAAAGGGTAGATAAATTGTTAACTTGGCTTAGGAACTGTTATGTCAAATAGGCATTTTAGTTTCTACTCTCTTTTATTTTTACTTTTGACCAGACTGTTCCTTTTCCTTTGTGGGTTATAAATAATTAAACCTTATAATGATTATAAAGAATTTCTCAATAAACAAATTTTGACACTTTATTAAATTTTTCGAATTAAAGTAACGTTCAGTCGATAACAGTATTTATTTTTGTTTTTCATCACAAAGTTGCTTACATTTTTGCTCAGTTAGGTTGAGATGCAGCTAAAAGGACCACAATGTAATGATATTTCAGATTGTTTTTAAGTGTCAAGCACTCCTCAGAAGTATCTATTCCCGGGTATAATCATAATCAACGGACTTGATACAACTAGAAACTGATTTCAGATTGCATAAAACAGATGTGTCAAGGATGTGTCACATTTTTATGTCTCGGTGCCTGGACTAGCTCTAAAACAAGATCAATGTGATAGAAGTTTATTGCTTCACAATGCCTCGACGACGGAAAAACTTATTTATTTTTAATTGTTTTATACAATACAATGCTTATTTAAATGTTTTAAACGGCTATTAGCAAGTGAAACACTTGTAAGTGCTCGCCGCTATATGTTTTCCTCGTTAGAATTTTTTCTGTAAAGTACTAGTGAAACAACGTGAAGAGTGAGGGGCTTACAGGAAGGGGGCTTTTATTTGACTCTGTATTGTTACTTCTGTTGTCTTAGGTTGCCTCTTTGGTTCTATGTAATGCCAAATTTGGCTTAAAACAGATTGAGTTTCCATTGTTTTGTGGGGAAAATTTTTAAATAAGTCAAGGGGGAAATGGGTTCTTTTAAAAAATATGAGACTGAGTTGAAAAAATTATGTTTTTTCCAGGGAGAATACTCTTCTACGCCAGAATATTGTCCAAAACAGGATGGGGGAGTGAAAAAATAATACTTTGAAGTACATCTTCTTAGTTGCTATAAGGATTATTTTTCAGCGAATATTTGAAGAACTCCTTTGGACCTTTCCCTCCCTATAGAGGGTTGTAATGCCAAAAGTAAAAACTAGGTGAAACTTCGTTTTGGCATCAACCTTCTACCCCTGCTTCATCTCTCATGAAGTAACTCAGAATATTGTTGTTGTTTTTTTTCACTAGCCCTATCCTTATATCTAAGACCATCATTATTGTGATTGATGTTTTAAATTATAATAGTTATTTATATTTAGAGTAATATCTAAATTATTTATTACTTATCTATATTACTTATGCCAATGCATATTGTTTAATAATAATAATTTAGTTTTGTTATTATCATTATTTTTATAAATAAATAAAATTTATTCTTTTTTACTCGTGTATCAGCTTCTCACTTAAAAAATGAATTTAAGAATAAAATTGACGCATAAAACTTTGTTTTCGAACTTGAAATATTTTATTTATAATGATTGATCATGAAGACTGAGATGTCACTAACTGAGCGTCCTAGTGCACATCCTGAAACGCCACCTGTTCCGCCACGTTTAGCGCCAGCTCCATCATGCCACAGCTTCCTTAGGTCATGCATGGTGCACTTCCAGCAGGTACGGTAACCTGGTGTACGCAATTTTTTAAAGTGGTTAGCCCATGGTGACTTTCAAAGATTGCTAATCAATAATCTTAAATCTTTCACCTCCTTTTGTTGGTGATAAAGTAATTGCAAAAGGAAGCATAACTATTCCCCAGAGTTGGTTATCTCCGGAGATGTTAAGTCCCATTTTTCTTTATTTGATCCAGAACTTGCATGTTCTGATACTTAGAGTAAGGGTGGAACACTGTCAAGCTTCATTGTTATTAACGAACTTTGAAACTTGGTCTTTTTTATCTTTATCTAGTAAATTTTATAGATCAATAAAATGCTTCTCTTACTTTGAAATAGTTGGATATCCTATATTAGTGTCAAGTAGCTTTCAAGATAAATAATGGATTTTTTTTCTTTTATATATCCCAAGTAAAATGCTGAAAATCCGAAGTCATCATCCTGATGAAAAACAACTATTGCCATCACAATTTTCAGGCTTATGAAAAACAACCAAGAGTGTTTTTATCCCAGAGTAAGTCAAGTTAATAAAATAATAGTGAATTTAAAGGAGATTAGCTGTAAAAAAAAAAATACTATTAGTCTATACTTATTCCAAATGTGGGACCTTTTTCAGAATTGACATTAATCTTGAAAAGGGAGCTGCTTAAGAATATTTTGAAGTGTTGACAAATGAAGGATAAAACGGGGGGAAATGGAGCATATCTAAATAGTGATCAGATTTATAACATAAAATGCTAACGAACCCTTATACATGGGCGTACGAAGGGGGAGGGGGGCAGGAGGGCTGCTGCCCCCCCCCCCCTAGAACTTTAAATTTACGCTAGATATGGCTGAAAAAGCAGATGATTGAAAAAGCAGAAGGTTGAAAAAGCAGTTGAAAAAAGGTAGATTGCTAAAAAAGCAGGTGATAAAAGGTAGCTGGTTGAAAAAGCTGAAAATAAACAGCTGGAATGACAGAATAAAAGTCAAATAAGAAGTAATTATCCATTATGTCTTGGAAAGATTTAGCTCTCATCCAAGAAGATTAATGCTGAAGCTTATTCATGATTTTTGGTGATTACTTATTAATAAAGATTTCATAGATATGATAGAAATTGCTGGCAATATAAGGTTTTGCGAACTGACAATATAACTTCAGCTTCCTCCCCGCGCACCATCACAGAATTGGCTGCTTCCCCCCTAGACAAGAAGCTACGTACGCCCATGCCCTTATAGGAACTTTTTAGAGGTCAACCTACCCAAGGCTGTTAAACTTCCAAATAGGAAATTCAGAAAAATATTTCCAGTGATGTTATTAGAAGGGCTCGAGGCTTTATCCCCTAGATCCACCCCTCCCCCCTTATATTTTGAAAAATAACTGTTTTTGAGGTATTTACACAAAAAAGTGCCTTTTTGGGTAATTTAAGTTGACAAATCATAGGCAGCGCAATCGCGCTGCCTAAGTAAAGAACGGTGTGGTCACAACGTATTATTATTTATTTTATTTCTTCGTGGTCTTAGACCAGAGCACTTCGTATCGAAGGAATTGTCGTAGAAACTTTGAAAAGGGCTCATTCGATTGTAAATTGGAGTGGCTAGTGCCCTTTTAATAGCCTAAAGTGATTGGAGGGCAACTAGCCCCACCCCACGCCCATCATTCCCCCAAACACATCAAATCAAAATTTTGAGATAGCTATTTTGTTCAGCGTAGTTGGTTTCTAGATATAAAATATGTTTTTGAGGAGGACACTATCCCACAACCCTCAGGGCAAGGGTTTTAAGTTATGCCCTGGGGGCATATAAGAACGATGATGGCACAATGTATTATTTATTATTTTTTTCCTTTAGAGCAGGGCACTTCGTACCGAAGAAGTTGTCGTAGAAACTTCGAAACCGGCTTTTTCAATTAGAAATCGGAGTAGCTTGCGCCCTATTTAATAGTCGGAAGTGATTGGAAGGCGACTAACACCCTTTCCACGCCCACCATTTCCCGAAACACATCCAATCAAAATTTCGAGATAGCCATTTTGTTCAGCGTAGTTGATTTCCACATAGAAATTATGTTTTTGAGGAGGACACTCCCCCACAGCCTTTAAGGCAAGAGTTGTAAGTTATGCCCTGGGGGCATATAGGCTTTTTATAGAAGGCGTTGTCACAGAAATTTCAAAACAAGCCCATTCGATTGGAAATTCAAAGGGCTGGCGCTCTTTTTAATAGTCGAATGTGATCTGAGGGCAACTAACACCCCCTCTCACGCCCACCTTTTCCCTAAACACATCCAATCAAAATTTTGAGATAGCCATTTTATTCAGCGTAGTTTTAATTTCTGGCAATTAGATCTTTGAGGATAACAACCCCCCCCCCCCCCACAGCCCTCAAGGCAAGGGTTGTAAATTATGCCCTGGGGGCATACAAGGTTTCTATACAACGTGTTGTCGTAGAAACTTCAAAAAGGGCCCATTCGATTGGAGATCGAAATGGCTAGTGCCCTTTTTAATAGTCGAAAGTGATTGGAAGGCAACTAACACCCCTTCCACGCCCATTATTTCCCCAAACACATCCAATAAAAATTTTGAGACAGCCATTTTGTCCCACGCAGTTCAAAAATCAGGAAATTATTCCTTTGAGCGGGACACTTCCCCCACAGTCTTCAGGGCAAGGGTTATAAGTTATGCCCTGAGGGCATATAAGGTTTTTATTGAAATTTTTGTCGTAGAAACTTGAAATTGGGATTATTCGATTGGAAATTCAAAGGGCTAGTGCTCTTTTTAATAGTCGAAAGCGATTGAGGGCAACTAACCTCCCTCTCACGCCCACCTTTTCCCCAAACACATCCAATCAAAATTTTTAGATAGCCATTTTATTCAACGTAGTTAAAACTTCTGGAAATTAGGTCTTTAAGGATGACAACCCCTCCCCACCTCAGCCCTCAGGGCAAGGGTTGTAGGTTATGCCCTGGGGTATATAAGATTTTTATTGAAAGCGTTGTCGTAGAAACTTCAAAAGGGCTCATTCAATTGGAAACTGAAATGGCTAGTGCCTTTTTTTATAGTTGAAAGTGATTGGAGATTGACTAACGCCCCTCTCATGTCCACCATTTTCCCAAACACATCCAATAAAAATTTTGGGATATTCATTTTTTCAACGTTGTTGAAAATTCTGGATATTAGGTCTTTTAGGATGATAACCCCCTCAGAGCCCTCAGTGCAAGGGTTGTAAGTTATGCCCTGGGGGCATATAAGGTTTATATAAAAAGTTGTTGTTGAAATTTCAAAAAGGGCTCATTTGATAGGAAATTGAAATTGCCCTTTTTAATAGTCGAAAGTGAGTGGAGAGTAATGAACCCCCCTATCATGCCCACCATTTCCCGAAAAACATTCAATCATGGTTTAGAGATAGCCATTCTGTTCAACGTAGTTGAAACTTCTGGAAATTATGTATTTAAGGAGGACAACCCCCCCAGAGCCCACAGAGCAAAGGTTGTAAAACTTCAAAAGAGGCTCATTCAATTGAAAATTGAGAGGGCTAGTGCCCTTTTTAATAGTCGAAAGTGATTGGAGGGTAACTAACCCCCCTCTCACGCCCACCATTCCTCCCAACAATTCCAATCAAAATTTTTAGATAGCCATTTTATTCAACGTAGTAGAAATTGCTGGAAATTAGATCTTTGAGAATGACACCCCCCCCCCCCTCCCAGCCCTCAGGGCAAGTGTGGTAAGTTATTCCCTGGGGGCATATAAGGTTTTTATTGAAAGCGTTGTCGTAGAAACTTCAAAAGGGCACATTTGATTGCAAATTAAAAGGGCTAGTGCCATTTTTAATAGTTGAAAGTGATTGGAGGGCAACTAGCGCTCCTCTAACGCCCACCGTTTCCCCAAGCACATCCAATCAAAATTTTGAGATAGCCATTTTGTTTAACGTAGTTGAAAGTTCTGGAAATTAGGTGTTAGAGGATGACAACCACCATAACAGCCCTTAGGGTAAGGAATGTAATTTATGCCCTGGGGGTATATAAGGTGCTTATAGAAAGCGTTGTCGTTTCAAAAATGGCTCATTCGATTGGAAATCGAAAGGCCTAGTGCCCTTTTGAATAGTCGAAAGTGATTGGAAGGCTTGGCATTTTTATAGTAAAGATCGATGCGGGTATAATTTATTATTTTTTGTTGTTGTTGTTGTTTAGACCAGGGCACTTCGTATCGAAGGATTTGTCGTGGGAACTTCGGAAAGGGCTCAATCAATTGAAAATAGAAAGGGCTTATGCCCTTTTTAACAGTTGAAAGTGATTGGAGGGCAACTAATCCCTCTCCCACGCCCACCCTCCCATTTGCCCATTATGTTTAAAACTAAATGTTGCCTTAGCATTAAATAAAAATGCACTGTGTAAATGCTAATTCCCAATAAGGCACATCAGCAGTATCCCAAGAACGACTGAGGGTATTATGTTCAAACTTTCGGGGCTACTTCTGGTCTTAAAATTTAACCAAATCAGAATAGCGTAAGTGTATCCAAGCTATCAAAGAAAGTAATCATATTTTTTTTTTGCGAATTGCATCAAGTTTTCCATTCCAGGTCAACTAGAGGAGGTATGAAACTAAATTAAACACTACTATTTGTGTCCAGATTTTTAAAAGGGTGTATGTTGTTAAAAATGGCTGAACATTTTTCTCCAGCATATAAATAGCAGGCCAAACTATAAAGTCATAAAAAAAGAAAGATTTAAAGTATTATTTTCTTTTTCCCTGTAAAGACTATGTCAATATAAAACGAACAGAAATTAATTAAAAAAAACTTTTTCCACAAAATAAGGTTTTCAAAGAAAAGTAAAGTACTCCATTAAACAAAAAATTAGCAAAAATAAAATCAAATAATCTACCAAGTGTTAAACTACCACAAATCGGCATCGATAAATAAATGAAACCCAAAACTAACAGAAATTACAATAAGTAACCGAGTCAAACTAAAAACGAGCAGAAATTAACATAAGTTGGGCTTAAAACACCTATTCCTTCCCAAGGCCAGAACAAAATTTGCTCTTTACTGAAAAAATACAAATGAATGCGCATTTTCAGTTTAATATACATATACTGATATTTAGTAACCAAAATGTTAATATTATTTGATTTATTAAAGTTATAAGAGTAAAAGCATTTTACAGCCAATATTGAAAAAGAAGGTTAGTTTAATCTACGTAAACGTAACTTGAAAAGATAATCTTAATCTAAGTTATTCTTTGCATCGTTGGTCACTTCTTCATAAAGCAGAACGAGTCTCCAAACGGTTGGGAGAATCTTCTTTTGCTGATGTTCCCTCAAGCTTGGAGTCAAAATCGATAATACCTCCAGCATTCATCAACACAACAATACCTCCTCCATTAAAGTCAGGTGATTCTTTTCATAACAGCCAAGTCTTGTAAATGGTGTTACGAAGGATCCAATGATGCCACAAAAGCAATTAGAAGAAGAATCAATTCTAAAGATTAAAATAGAAGAGCCCTGTCCAGTGCCTGTCCAAGGTATTACTCTTCCATCACCTATAGCAGAAAAATGAAGAGAAGAAAGATACGGATGAAGTGGCTGAAGTATCTTCTATCCAAGTATTAAACTCAGAAATTTCGTCTCGTCCGGTGATGCCCGTCCACCCCATTACTGATATATCTGTGTCTACTGCTGTCGTTGAGACCCTTCCATTCCCTGAAACATATGGTTGATACACCAAAGGTATCAATTCCAACACCATAAGTGCTAACTTTGAACCAGATTTACATGAAGAAATGAAACCAATTTTCCAGATGAGTCCCCGCATGAATATCCACTCTCTGAAATTGAACAGCAGGAAAAGCCATCTGTAAATTTAATATATCCCTACAAAGAAGGTCAGTGGAGTTCTTTAAATCCCGGAGACAAAAAGACATACGATACGGAATTTTTTAATGTTACAAGATTTGGCGTTGGCCAAAATTTCTCTCGCTATCCCAGCTAATATCTCGTCTACAGGTCCCCCTATTAAACAACCTGGTAGTCATAGGCAAAGCAATGGTCTTTGAGGACAACCACCCCCTACAGTCCCCAGGGCAAGGATTGTAAGTTATGCCCTTTGCATATAAGGTTTTACGGAAATGGTGGTCGTATAAGCTTCAGAGGGGGCTCATTTAATTGTTAATCAGAAGTTGGTATGCCCTTTAAAGAGTAAAAGAGATCGAAGGGCAGCTACCCTCCCCCCTCAAACACAGTTCTTATTGTACCGAAATGTATCCAATTGAAATTTTGAGATAACCGTTTTATTAAAATAGATCAAAGATCATATAACAAGGATTTTGGGGTTGAAAAAAAACTCCAGAGCCTGGGATGAGGGTTGTAAGGTATGCCTCGGGGATATTTAAGGTTTTTCTGGAAGAGATGGCTGTATAAACTTTAGAGGAGCCTCATTTGGTTGAAAATTGGAAGTTATAGTTCTCTTTTAAAAGCCAAAGTGATAGAGGGCAACAAGTCCCCCCCCCCTAACTACCCTAACTTATCATCAAACGCGTAAGATTGGAATTGTGAGATAGCCATTTTGTTAAAAAAAAAAGTCCAAAAAACATATAAAAATGCCTCTAGGGTTTGGAAGGACCACTTCTGCTCACTCCTGAACAACACTAACCCGTCTTTGCCTCCTACTGATAGTCCCAGCCAACCTGGCAGTCCAAGATCCGAAACAGATGCTCCTCCAGACGAGCCTTTCAGCCCCTCAGAAATTGGAAATGCAATAAAAAGGCTCAAGAACAATAAAGCTGCCGGTATCTGTGGCCTGAGTGCAGAGCTGCTAAAATATGCAGGTCCTGTTATGCTCCTGTTTCTCCACACCCTGTTCTCTACAATCTGGCAAACCGAGATAATTCCCGAAGATTGGCGGAAGGGTGTCATTATCCCTTTATGGAAGAGGAAAGGTTCTAGAAGCGACTGCTTGAACTACCGTGGAATAACCCTACTGTCTGTCCCAGGAAAACTTTTCT
Source organism: Artemia sinica (assembly GCA_027921565.1). Taxonomy (NCBI): domain Eukaryota; kingdom Metazoa; phylum Arthropoda; class Branchiopoda; order Anostraca; family Artemiidae; genus Artemia; species Artemia sinica. Next base: position 64,833,204 of record CM051264.1, on the reverse strand, counting down.
CAATGGTCCTGCTAGATCGATGTCGAAATATCATTCGTAAAATCCGGCGACCGGAGCAAGCTGGTTTCATGTCGGACCGTTCAACCATCGAGCAGATTTTTACGATCCGACAAATCATAGAAAAAGCCACGGAGTTCCGACAAAAAGCTTTTTTTACCTTCGTCGACTTCCGTGCTGCGTTCGACTCAGTGGACCGAGAAGCTCTTTGGCGGATTCTAGAATCGACAGGCCTCCCTAAGAAATACTGCAGACTCTTCAAAGCTCTACACCATGGGACGGAGAGCTGTGTTCAAGTGAACGGCCGCCGCAGCCCGTTCTTCCAAATCACGACAGGAGTGCGCCAAGGATGTGCAGTTGCCCCAGAGCTCTTCAATGTCATCATAGACTACGTTATGACTAGGACTACTTCACGTCTCAGCTTTGGACTCAAGTTTGGAGATCGTGTCATTACAGATGCTGATTTTGCCGATGACTTGGCCATTCTGGCGGACTCCATGGAGCAGTTGCTGGAAGCGCTTCGAATCCTACGAGAAGAGGCTGCAAAAGTAGGACTGCAGATAAACTGGACTAAAACGAAAATTATGGCCATAGACCCATCCTCTCCTGCTGCCAATCCTTCAGTTAGCCTGGATAGCACCACTAGCATCGAAGTTGTCCAAAGGTTCACTTACCTGGGCTCCATAATTTCTTCAGATGGCTCGCTTCTTTCTGAACTACAAGCGAGAATATCCAAAGCGTCTTCTGCCATGGGCAGACTGAACCGTCACCTCTGGCGAAAACCGAACATCAGTCGCACAACGAAGCTGCGGATTTTCAACGCCCTCGTCGGCTCTGTGATGCTCTATGGAGCTGAGACGTGGCAAGCTTCAGCCGCAACCCTCAAGACAATTGATGTCTTTCAGTCGAAGAGCCTGAGGAGGATCGAAGGTCTACGATGGTTCGACTTTTTCAGCAATGAGAAGCTGCTGCAGCTCACCAAGCAGTCTCGGTTTTCGACCCAAGCAGCCGAGCGAACACTACGATGGTTCGGACACCTACTTCGAATGCCTCCACACACACCTGCGAAAACGATCCATGACTTCGACCCTGTCAAAGCCGGTTGGAAGCGACCTCGCGGCCGACCGAAGAAACGATGGTCTGACAGCCTGTCCGAGTTCCTGGCGATGGCAAATATCAGGTTGAGCGATGTGCAAACGCTTGCCATGGACCGAAGTGGATGGAGGAGGCAGACGTCACTCTCTACGCCGAGCAGCGCCCGGCAGGAGACATAAGTCTAAGTCAAAGTAAGTCTAGGGTTTGCTAAACCCCCACAGTCCCACAGTCCTGGGGCAAGGTTTTCTAAGTTATGGCCTGGAGGCATATGAGGTTCTCATGGAACGGATGGTCGTATAAACTTCAGACGGGGTCATTTGATTTGAAATAGGGAGTTATACTGTTCTCTTTAAGAATCAAAAGTAATTTGACAGCAACCAGCCACCACCCCTCCCCTCCACGCCCATCATTTCCCTTAACACAAGCAATCAAAATTTTGAAATAGCAATTTTCTTCAGCGTAGTTTAAGGGTCCGGAAATTATATCTTTGAGGATGGAAACCACCCCACAGCCCCACAGGTTGTGAGTTTGTGCCCTGGGGGCATATAAGGTTTTCAGATAAAGGGTGATCGTATATACTTAGGAGGCGTCACTTTGGATTGGTAATCAGAAGTTTTTAAGAGTCAAAGTGATCAGAGGGCAGCAACCCCCCCCCCCCCACACGTCGTGTTTTTCCGAAATGCATCCAATAGAAATTTTTGGATAGCCATTTTATTCAAAATAGTCCAAAGGTCATATAACAAGGCTTTTGTGGTTGTTACAAACCACCGGAGCCAGGGGACAAGGGTTGTTAGTTATGCCCCGGGGGCAATTAAGGCTTTGATGGAAGGGATGTTTGCATAGACTTTAGAATTGGCCCATTTACTTAGAAATTGGAAGCTCTAGTTCCATTTTAAGAGTCAGAAGTGATGGAGGTCAACTAGCCTCTCCCCCTCATATCCATCATTTTAAGAAAATACAAAATTTTGAGACATCTATTTTTGTAGTATTGTTGAAAGGTTCAGTAATTGTGCGTTTTGCGATGTCAATCCCCCCCCCCCGAGGCCTCAGGGCAAAGGTTGTATGTTAGACAATTTGATCATTGTTTACATGTAGTATATGCTATTGAGAAACGATATGCATGTTTGACTACTATTTTCCCAAAATATGAAGGGCATTAAGGTAGGTCTTTCAAGGATTGTCCAGGAGAGTTTTCAACTAAATCAAAGCATGTTATGTGTATATGGGTTGTCAAAAGGGCGCAAATCAGGAATGACTGAGTATATTAATTTCGAACTTTCAGAAAATTATAAGGGAGCTGATCAATTGACCAAAAAGGTAAAATCTGCACGCTGCTACTACTACTATAACAATCACTACTATCACTTAAACCTCTGTTTCTGTAGTATGTACTACTAAGGCTGAGGATATTGAAATAAACACATAAGCAAACGTTGAGGGGCAAGTTGAATTGAATCCAAGCATATTATGTAAACAGCAATTGCTGATACGGGCGTATCAGCAATATCTTTGGAACGGCTTATCGTATCAAGAGGAAACTTCAGGGGTAACATGAGTGGGATATTCAGTTGACCAAAAGGCAAAATGTACGTACCAGCTATTACTCTTGTTAATGCAGCTACGAGGGATGTTCAACTGATCAAAAGGGAAGATATACAGGCTACTACCGCTATTAATACTTCTGCTACTACTATTGCTCTTAATAATGATACAGCACTAACACTCCAACTACTTCCCTTACTACCACCGCAACTACTGTGATACTAGTACTATTAAGGCTAAGTCTATGAAGGAAGAATTTGAGAGAGCATCACCGGAAAATTCGAACTAACAAAATATACCATGTACATTTATATTGTTAAAAGAGCATATCTTAAGAGTTGATTTGTTTATTAAGTTGGAACATCGTGTGTTGAAAGATATGTTGAAAAAAAACCAAAGGTGATATGTGAATACTGCTACTAATGCTACTATTTCTACTACAACTGTTGCTACTACACAAGCTAAGGGTATTAAGGTGAAGCTTAAAAGGAATAATTAGAAAGATGTTGAACCCAATCCAAACGAATAAAAAGTTTCACTATCATCAATATGTGTTGCGGTAATTTTTGTAAAGACAATCAATCGGTACTTGTTATTCAACAAATGATCGGTTGGTCGTAAAAATACCTGAACTAGGCACTAGTATAAGACACTTCGAAGGCTACGTAATGCAATAGAAATGAAAATTTTCACATTCATCACTCAGTGTTTTAAAGATTTCAAAGTTTATTCCCAAGATTTGACTGAGAAATCAATTAGACGAAGACCTCAAGTAATGCCAGAAAGTCGAGTAGAAAACTAGTTCCGGTCAGTGACAGTCATAACCTTTATTTAAAGTCGCCATCTACCCCGAGAAAAAAATTTATTCGAAATTCCAGCATCTAACAGTCGAGTAATACTTTCCGGTGAATCTGCTAGTGGAGATGATCCACTAGAATAAGTAAAGATTACAAATAAGTAAAGAGTCTTAGATAAAAAAAAGAAGAAAGAAACAGGATTGATTTTTTTTTTTTTTTCAGGAGTACGAAAAGGAAACAAAAACCGGTTTGATTCTATCCATTACGTGATGTATCACCACTTATTATTGAGAACACAAAAAGAAGAGGAAGCGCAGAAAGGAGGACCAAATACCGCTGGTTAAAGAAAGAAAAGAAGAAGAATTTAAAATATGCATTAGAAAATAATTTTGTATCTTTTCAATATTATAGTCTATTTTTGATAAAAAAAAAAAAATAAAAAAAGGGTGTCTCTATCTCCCAGGCATCAGGTGACGCAGATGTCCCGATTGTGAAGCTGCTGTTGCCTCTTCACGGTATCACGACACTGCTGTAGTTGGGGATGATACCGATCTATTGGTTCTCTTATGCTACCACTGTTACTTGTCAAGCAAGGAACTATTCTTCGCACCTGAGCCAAAGTCGAATTAAGCTCCCCGAATGTGGGACATACACACCCTGAAAGAGAAGCTGGGACAAGATACTTGTCATCTGATCCTTTTCGCTCACGCCCTGTTAGGCTCGTCGGTTCGTCGAAAGGAGGGAACTTCAACAAACTCCGCAGAGAAATTTTTGAAAAGAAAGTGACAACGGCAAACTCTTTTGTTTACCCAGAACATCTGCCACCAACTTCTGATACAGCCAAGTTTCATATCTATAGTTTTTTATCAAGTTCAGGTATGGGCCGGGGAGCCTGATCCGGAACTGAAAGCCGAGGAATGGGGATGGAAGAATAAAGATGACTTCTTGTACCCATTAACAACTGACCTCCCACCAGCCCCGCGTATGCTCCTAAAGATCGTGAAGTGCTCCTGTCGTGTACAGTGTAGTTCAGCAAGGTGTAGCTGCTTTAAAAACGGCTTAGTTTGTACTTCAGCATGCAGAACCTGCAAGGGAACAATGTGTTCAAACTCCCCAAAAATCGACAGCAACAATGATGAAGAGAACATAGAACCCTAGTCGTTAATCCATTCCAAATGAAGAAGTTGTGAAACTAGTCGGAATCTGATTCTCTATTTTGAATTTTTTATAGGATTGATTCTATTTAATAGACTGCGAAGATTAGACACTATGGGTTGACCCTAAATAGTATACGAAGAGTGTTTTAAGTGTGATTTACGATACTTACCACTGAAAACCAGTTCGGTTTGTAATTCACTTTCCCTAATTATTTTCTTAAAAAAAATGTAGATCATTCATTAACAATTACGATTTTTTTTTCTGGTTCAGTGAACAACCTATTTGATTCTATTTTCGGTCTCAGCTCGTGATCTACGTCAGAACCACACTTTCATTCAAGAAAATCGGGCTACAACGAAAATTCTATTTTTAAGGCGAAAAAAGTCGAAAAATACAGTTACTTTTTGTATGGTCCTTATTACGCTAAATCTAACTTCGTTTTCGGTCTCGCCATGTTATTTTGGCTTAGAACCATACTTTAGTTCAAGAAAACCCGATGTCCACAAAAATTGCGATTTTTATTCGAATAACGGAAAAAAATAGCATTAAAAGCCAAAAAAACGGTTATTTTGCGTCGCCTCAGAATATGCGAAAATGGATATGTTGTTCATTTTTTTTTTTCTCTACGAGATGGTGTAAAAATCATTTCTGTTGCAATTTGTTTCGGGTCGACCTCTTTTTGGAGCTCATTTTCCTGTACTATAAATGTCTTGTTAAACTTAAGATCCAGCAGATACAAATGAATGTGCATTGTTAGTTTAATATACATTTACTGATATTTAGTAATCAAAATGTTAATATTTTTTGATTTATTAAAGTTATAAAAGTAAAAACATTTATATTTTTTCAATAAAGTGCAAATTATGTTCTGGCCTTGGAAGGCATAGGGTTTTGAGCCCTACTCATGTTAATTTCGGCTCGTTTTGAGTTTTACTCGGTTATTTATTGTTATTTCTGTTCGTTTTGGGTTTCATTTATCTATCGATGCTGATTTGTGGTAGTTTCACGCTTGGTAGATCCTTTGATTTTATTTCTGCTCATTTTTGGTTTAATGGAGTTCTTTACTTTTCTTTGAAAAACTTATCTTGTGAAAAAAGTTTTTAAATTAATTACTATGAAAGATAAAATGAAACCCAAAACGAACAAAAATTTAATAAACAGTCATAGCAAATAAATATACAATAGGTACTAATATAAATGATTAACTAAATCTTAAAACGAGTAAAACTTAAATTGAATATGCAAATCAAGCTTGAAACGAACAAAAATCAGTACAAACAAGAGTTTGGCTTTTGCCTCCTTCTCTCACATTAAAGTCTGGAACCAACTGCATCAAAGGCGCTTTACTGAGATATCATTTCTTCAACAGTCTTGAATTTTATTGAAAAAAATATAAACGCTTTTACTTTTAAAACTTTAATCAATCAAATAATATTAACATTTTGATTACTAAATATCAGTATATGTGTATTAAACTGACAATGCACATTCATTTGTATTTTTTTCAGTAAAGTGCAAGTTATGTTCTGGCCTTGGGAAGGCATGGGGTTTTGAGCCCAACTTATGTTAATTTCTGCTCGTTTTGAGTTTGAATCGGTTATTTATTGTAATTTCTGTTCGTTTTGAGTTTCATTTATTTATCGATGCTGATTTGTGGCAGTTTCATGCTTGGTAGGTTATTTTATTTTATTTTTGCTCATTTTTTGTTTAATGGAGTTCTTTACTTTTCTTTGAAGAACTTATTTTGTGAAAAAATTTTTTGATTAATTTCTGTTCGTTTTATATTGACATAGTCTTTTCATAGAAAAGGAAAATAATACTTTAAATCTTTTCGTTTTTTAAAGAATTTATAGTTTGGCCTGCTACTTGTATGGTGGAGAAAAACTTTCAGCAATTTTTAACAACATACAACCTTTTAAAATCTAGACACAAATAATATTGTTTAATTTAGTTTCATACCTCCTCTAGTTGACCTACTCAAATGGAAAACTCTATGCCATTCGTAAAAAAATCTGTTTACTTTCTTTGATAGCTTAGATATACTTACGCTATTTTGATTTGGGGAAATTTTAAGAGCAGAAGTAGTCCTGAAAGTTTGAACATAATACCCTCAGTCGTTCTTGGGATACCGCTGAGATGCCTTATTTTGAATTAGCATTAACACAGTACATTTTTATTTAATCTTAAGGCAACATTTAGTTTATAAACATAAAGGCAAATGGGGGGGGCATGGGAGGAGGATTAGTTTCCCTAAATCACTTTCGACTATTAAAAGGGCATCAGCCCTTTCTATTTTAAATCGAATGAGCCCTTTTCGAAGTTGCTACGACAACTCCTTTGAAACAAAGTTCCCTGGTCTAAACAACAACAACAACAACAAAATTATATATTATACCCACATCGATCTTTACTATAAAAATGTCAAGCCTTCCAATCACTTTCGACTATTATAAAGGGCGCTCCGCCTTTCGATTTCCAATCAAATGAGCCCTTTTTGAGTTTCTACGACAACGCTTTCTATAAACACATTATATGCCCCTAGGACATAAATTATAACCCTTACCCTAGGGGCTGTGAAGGTGGTTGTCATCCTCTAAGACAAAATTTCCAGAACTTTCAACTACGTTGAACAAAATGGCTATCTCAAAATTTTGATTGGATGTGTCTGGGAAAATGGTGGGCGTGAGAGGGAAGTTAATCGCTCTCCAATCACTTTCAACTATTAAAAAAGGCACTAGCCCTTTCAATTTCCAAACCGATGAGCCCTTTTGAAGTTTCAACGACAATGCTTGCAATAAAAATCTTATATGCCCCCAAGGCAAAACTTACAACCCATGCCCTGAGGGCTGGAAGGGGGGGTGGTTGTCATCCTCAAAGACCTAATTTCCAGAACTTTCTGCAACGTTGAACAAAATGGCTCTCTGAAAATTCTAATTGGATGTGTTTGGGGGAATGGTGGGTGTGAGAGGGGGGATAGTTACCCTCCAATCACTTTCAACTATTGGAAAGGGCACTAGCCCTCTAAATTTCGAATTCAATGAGCCCCTTTTGAAATTTTTACGACAAATCTATCTATAAAAACCTTATATGCCCCCAGGGCATAACTTACAACCTTTGCCCTAGGGGCTCTGGGGGGGTGTCATCCTTAAATACATAATTTCCAGAACTTTCAACTACGTTGAACAGAATGGCTATCTCTAAGCTTTGATTAAATGTGTGATGGGAAAATGGTTGGCGTGAGAGGGGGGTTAATTACTCTCCACTCACTTTTTACTATTAAAAAGGGCAAAAGGGCTGGGTGGGGGTTGTCATCCTCAAAGACCTAATTTCCAGAACTTTCTGCAACGTTGAACAAAATGGCTATCTGAAAATTCTTATTGGATGTGTTTGGGGGAATGGTGGGCGTGAGTGGGGGGTTAGTTACCCTCCAATCACTTTCAACTATTGGAAAGGGCACTAGCCCACTCAATTTCCAATTGAATGAGCCCCGTTTGAAATTTTTACGATAACTCTATCTATGAAAACCTTGTATGCCGCTAGGTTATAACTTACAGCCTTTGCCCGGGGCCTCTGGGGGTTTGTCATCCTTAAATACATAATTTTCAGAACTTTCAACTACGTTAAACAAAATGGCTATCTCTAAACTTTGATTGAATTTGTTTTGGAAAATGGTGGGCTTGAGAGGGGGGTTAATTACTCTCCACTCACTTTTGACTATTAAAAAGGGCAATTTCAATTGTCAATCAAATGGGCCCCTTTTTGAAATTTCTACAACAACTTTCTATATTAACCTTATATGCCCCCTGGGCATAACTTAAAACCCTTGCACTGAGGGCTCTGGGGGGTTATCGTCCTAAAAAACCTAATTTCCAGAACTTTCGACTAAGTTGAACAAAATGGATATCTTAAAATTAAGATTGGATGTGTTTGGGCAAATGGTGGGCGTGAGAGAGGGGTTAGTTGCCCTTCAATCACTTTTGACTATTATAAGGGCAATAGCCCTTTCAATTTCCAATTGAACGAGCTCTTTTTGAAGTTTCTACAACATCGCTTTCTATAAAAACCTTATATGCACCCAGGGCATAACTTATGACCCTTACCCTGAGGGTTGTAGGGGAGTGTCCTCCTCAAAAACATAATTTCTATCCCTGAAGACTGTGGGGGGAGTGTTCTAATCAAAGGTATAATTTCCTGAACTTTAAGCTACGTGGGACAAATTGGCTATCTCAAAATTTTGGTTGCATTTTTTGGGAAATGGTGGTCGCGGAAGGGGTGTTAGTTGCCTTCCAGTCACTTTCCGCTATTAAAAAGGGCACTAGCTATTTCCATTTCCCATCAAATGAGCCCTTTTTTTGAAGTTTCTACGACAACGCGATTTATATGCATTACAACCCTTGCCCTGGGGGCTGTGGGGGGGGGGGGGTTTCAACCTCAAAGACCTAATTTTCAGAACTTTCAACTACGTTGAACAAAATGGCTGTCTTAAAATTTTGATTGCATGTGTTTGGGGAAAAGGTGGGCGTGAAAGGAGGGTTAGTTGCACTTCAATCACTTTTGACTATTAAAAAGGGCACTAGCCCTTTGAATTTTCAATCGAATTACCCTTTTTTGAAGTTTCTACGACAACGCTTTATATAAGAACCTTATATGCCCCAAGGGCATAACTTACAAACCTTGCCCTGAAGGCTGTAAGGGAGTGTCCTCCTTAAAAACATAATTTCTATCTGGAAATCAACTACACTGAACAAAATGGCTATCTCAAAATTTAAATTGGATTTTTTTTGGGAAATGGTGGGCGTGGAACGGGTGTTATTTGCCTTCCATTCACTTTTGCCTATTAAAAAGGGCACAAGCCACTCCAATTTCCAATTGAATGAGCCCTTTTCAAAGTTTCTACGACAATTTCTTCGACACGAAGTGCCCTGGTCTAAAGGAAAAAAACAATAAATAATACATTGTGCCAACATCGTTCTTATATGCCCCCGGGTATAACTTAAAATCCTTACCCTGAGGGTTGTGGGGGAGTGACCTCCTCAAAAACATATTTTCTCTGTGGAAATAAACTACGCTGAATAAAATGGCTATCTCAAAATTTTGATTGGATGTGTTTGGAGGAATGATGGACGTAGGGGGAGGGCTAGTTGCCCTCCATTCACTTTCGACTATTACGAAGGGCACTAGCCACTCCGATTTCCAATCGAATGAGCCCTTTTTGAAGCTTTTACGACAACTCCTTCGATACGAAGTGTCCTGGTCTAAAACCAAGAAAAAAAATAATAATACATTGTGCCAACATCGTTCTTTACTTAGGCAGCGCTATTGCGCTGCCTATGATTTCTTGTAATTTAATCATTTATATTAGTACTTGTTGTATGTTTATGGCTATGATTGTTTTTTATTTTCTGTTTGTTTTGGGTTTTATTTATTCCTTAATGTTAATTCTGGTCGTTTCTAGTTTGAATTTTAACACGTATTTGTATCTGCTGATCTTAAGTTTAATATGGCCTTTACTGTTCTTTAAAAAACTTATTTTTCGGAAAGTATTGTTAAATTAGTTTTTGTTCGTTTTAGATTGCAGAAAGTTTAAACTTTTTAGAAAATGTCTTATTTCAAAATTATTTTTTTTTCAACATCAAACTTTCATCGAAGTATCAAAACTAGTATCAAATTACCAAAGTGTCAAAATAAAGAAAGCATCTAAGTTAACAAGGTATCAAGGTAAACAAAGTATCAAAGGAACAATAAACAAGTTCTATAACTCAGAGCCATTTCCCGGAAGGGGGGGGAGGTTCAAATCCGGACAAAAATTTATTTGGCGTTTGAATTATTTTGAATAAAATGGCTATCTCAATTTTTGATCGGATGCCCTTTGGGAAAGTGAGGCGTGGGCTAAATGCACATTCATCACTTTTGACTCTTAAAAAATAACTAAAAGTTCCAAAATCGGAACAAATAAGCCTCTTCCAAAGTTAATTAAACCAGCTTTCCACAAAAACTTATGTTCCAATAATGGGAAACTTATATAAGTCACAATCCTTTCCATGGGGATATGGAGGATTTCTCAACCCCTAAGTCATAGCAATTTGAATTCAGGACTATTTTGAAAAAATGGCTATTTCAACTTTTTTACGAGATGCATTTTGGGGTTAAAGGCACAAGGGGGGAGGGGTGTTACTTTTTGATTATTTTCGATTATTAAAAAGGCACAATAAATTTCAATTTCCGATCGAATGGACTTCCTTCGAAGTTTATACGACCACGCCTTCCATAGAAACTTTATCATAGGCAGCCCGCTAGCGCTGCCAAAGTAAAGAACGATGTGGGCACAATGGTTTTTTGGGGGGTTTTTCTCCATACCAGGCCACTTCCTATCGAAGGAGTTGCCGTAGAAACTTCGAAAAAGGCTCATTCGATTGGAAATTGGAGTGGCTAGTGCCCTTTTCAATAGTCGAAAGTGATTGTAGGGCAACTAGCCCCCCCCCACACCCATAATTCCCCCCAACACATCCGATTGAAATTTTGAGATAGCCATTTTGTTCAGCGTAATTGATTTCCAGATAGAAAATATATTTTTGAGGAGGACACTCCCCCACAACCCTCAGGGCAAGGGTTTTAAGTTATACCCTGGGAGCATATAAGGTTTTTAAAGAAGGCGTTGTCGTAGAAACTTCAAAAAAAGCTCATTCGATTGGAAATTCAAAGAGCTATTGCCCTTTTTAATAGTCGAAAGTGATTGGAGGGCAACTATCCCCCCCCACGCCCATCATATCTCCAAACACATCCAAGCAATATTTTGAGATAGTCATTGTGTTCAGCGTAGTTGATTTCCAGATAGAAAATATTTTTTTAAGGAGGAAACTCCCCCACAGCCCTCAGGGCAAGGGTTTTAAGTTATACCCTGGGAGCATATAAGGTTTTTAAAGAAGGCGTTGTCGTAGAAACTTCAAAAAAAGCTCATTCGATTGGAAATTCAAAGGGCTAGTGCCCTTTTTAATAGTCGAAATTGATTGGAGGGCAACAAGCACCCCTCGCACACCCATCATTCCCCCAAACATATCCAATAAAAATTTGAGATAGCCATTTTGTTCAGCGTGGTTGAAATTAGGTCTTTGAGGAGGACAACCCCCCCCCCACAGCCCTCAGGGCAAGGGTTGTAAATTATGCCCAGGAGGCATATAAGGTTTTTATATAACGCGTTGTCGTAGAAACTTCAAAAAGGCCACATTGGATTGGAAATTGTAATGGCTAGTGCCCTTTTTAATAGTCGAAAGTAATTGGAAAGCAACTAACACCCCTTCCACGCCCATCATTTTCCCAAACAAATCCAATAAAGATTTTTAGATAGCCATTATGTTCCACGCAGTTCAAACTTCAGGAAATTATAGCTTTGAGCAGGGCACTCCCCCCACAGTCTCCAGGGCAAGGGTTATAAGTTATGCCCTGGGGTTATATAAGGTTTTTATTGAAATCTACTACTACTACTACTAACAACTCACCGCAGCACCAAGCCGCCTGAGGCCAACACAGCTACGCACGCTCCTCCTCCACCCCAATATATTCAAAGCCTCCCTTTTTACACCCACCCACGAAGTTCCCATTTCCTTTAAATCTTTCTTTATGACGTCCTCCCACCCCAGACCGGGACGACCTGCTTTCCGTTTAGCCCTAGATGGTTGGCCGAAAAGAACAATCTTCGGTAATCTGTCATCCTTCATCCGCACAACGTGCCCTGGCCACCTCAACCTTTCTTTCATTATAGCCCTAGAGAGCGGTATTGAACCATATTTTTCGTATAACCTATTGTTTGAAAAACGGTTAGTCATCCGGGTACCCAGAACAATCCTTAAGTAATTTCTCTGGAAATCATCTAGCAAATCTTCATCCGCTTTTCGGAGCGTCCATGCTTCAGAGCCGTATTTGACCACTGTCATCACTGTAGCTTCTAATATTCTAATCTTGGTTTGCAGACTTATCTTCCTATTCTTCCAGACTTTTTTTAACTGTGAAAAAACACCCTGAGCCTTGGCTATTCTATTTTTAACATCTTCATTGCTCCCACCATGTTTACTAATAATACTACCAAGGTAAGTGAAGCTGCCCACCTGATCAATCTTTTCATTACCCAACGTCACCTTTTCATCTTCACTTATTCCTAGCCTTAGTGACTTAGTCTTCCTAACATTAATTTTCAAACCAATTCTAGCACCTTGAACTCGCAAAACCTCTAAAACTTCATTCATTTTGCTCACACTTTCATCAAGGATGCTTAAATCATCAGCATAATCCAAGTCCAGGAGACTTTTTCCTCCCCATTTGAATCCGTGGTCTCCCATTGCCTTTCCTGTTCTCCTTAAAACAAAGTCCATCAAAATAATCCATATAAAGGGGGATAGAACACAAGCCTGGTTAACTCCTGATTTAATACAAAACCAGCTGCTAACCTCATTTCCTACCTTAACCGCAGCAGTGTTATTCTCGTACATAGCACTAATCACTTTAATGTATTTGTCTGGTCTACCATACAAGGATAAAACCTTTACTAAAGCTCTTCTATCAACAGAATCGAACGCTTGCTCATAATCTATAAAACTGAGGAACAAATGTGTTTGAAAACTCAGGCACTTCTCAATTATTAGCCTAAGAGTGAAAATTTGGTTGATACATCCTCTACCTTTTCTAAAACCGCACTGCTCTTCTCTTAAAACTTTGTTTACGGCATCTCTCAGTCTAAAAAGTATAATATTACTAAGTAATATACTACCTACAGAGACCAGACTAATGCCTCGATAATTACCAGACTCACTTTTATCACCTTTCTTATAAAGTGGTTTAATTAAGGTTTTCCTAAAATCGTTAGGTACTTCCCCTTTTTCAAAAATCGTATTCATAATCTTCAGTAGCATATTTCTAACCTCAGAGCCACCATATTTAAGAAACGCTTTTACCACCCTATCAGCATCTGGAGCCCTATTATACTTTAGTCCTTTTAGTACTGTTGCTAATTCCTCCTCACAAAACAAATCTTCCTTAACATCCAAGGTATCACAAACTTTTTCATTTTCCTCTATGTTTTTTCCTGCAACTCTATCTCAGTTAAGCAAATTCTCAAAATGTTAAGCCCATCTCTCTTTAGTTTTTTCCCTATCACTAATTCCTACCCCATTTCTATCCCCAACAACACCACAACCCTCAGGGCCAGGGTTTTAAGTTATGTCCTGGGGGCATATAAGGCTTTTATAGAAGGTGTTGTCGTAGAAACTTCAAAATAGGCTCATTCGATTGGAAATTCAAAGGGCTAGTCCCTTTTTAATAGTAGATTGTGATTTGAAGGCAACAAGCCCCCCTCTCACGCCCATCTTTTCTCCAGACATATCCAATCAATATATAAAAAAAAATGTATTTTTTTTCTCCATACCCGGGCACTTCGTATCGAAGCAGTTGTCGTAGAAACTTCGAAAATGGCTCATTCGATTGAAAATTGGAGTGGCTAGTGCCCTTTTTAATAGTCGAAAGTGATTGGAGGGCAACTAGCCCACCCCCCACGCCCATCTTATCCCCAAACACATCCCATCAAAATTTGAAGATAACCATTTTGTTCAGCGTAGTTGATTTCCAGATAGAAAATATGTTTTTGAGAAGGAAACTCCCCCACAACCCTCAGGGCAAGGGTTTTAAGCTATACCCTGGGGGGCATACAAGGTTTTTATAGAAGGTGTTGTCGTTGAAGCTTCAAAACATGCTCATTCGATTGAAAATTTGAAGGGCTAGTACCCTTTTTAATAGTCAAAAATGATTGGAGGGCAACTAGCCCCCCCTACGCCCATCATTCTCCTAAACATATCCAATTAAAATTTTGAGACAGCCATTTTGTTCAGCGTAGCTGATTTCCAGATAGAAAATATGTTTTGAGGAGGACACTCCTCAAAAACCCTCAGGGCAAGAGTTTTAAGTTATGCCCTTGGGGCATATAAGGTTTTTATAGAACGCTTTGTCGTAGAAACTTCAAAACAGGCTCATTCGATTTGAAATTCAAAGGGTTAGTTCCCTTTTTAATAGTCAAAAGTTATTGGAGGGCAACTAGCCCCCCCCCCCCCAATGCCCATCATTTCTCCAAACATATCCAATCAAAAATTTGAGATAGCCATTTTGTATAGCGTAGTTGATTTCCAGATAGAAAATATGTTTTTGAGGAGGACACTCCCCCAGAGCCCTCAGGGAAAGGGTTTTAAGTTATGCCCTTGGGGCATATAAGGTTTTTATAGAACGCTTTGTCGTAGAAACTTCAAAACAGGCTCATTCGATTGGAAATTCAAAGGGCTAGTGCCCTTTTTAATAGTCGAAAGTGATTGGATGGCAACTAGCCCCCCCCCACGCCCATCATTCCCCCATACACATCCAACAAAAATTTTGAGATAGCCATTTTGTTCAGCGTAGTTGATTTTCAGATAGAAAATATATTTTTGAGGAGGACACTCCCCAAAAACCCTCAGGGCAAGGGTTTTAAGTTATGCCCTGGGGGCATATAAGGTTTTTTATAGAACGCTTTGTCGTAGAAACTTCAAAACAGGCTCATTCGATTGGAAATTCAAAGGGCTAGTGCCCTTTTTAATAGTCGAAAGTGATTGGAGGGCAACTAGCCCCCCCACGCCTATCATTCCCACAAATACATAAAATCAAAATTTTGAGATAGCCATTTTGTTCAGCGTAGTTGATTTCAAGATAGAAAACATCTTTTTGAGGAGGACACTCTCCCGCAACTCTCGGGGCAAGGGTTTTAAGTTATGCCCTGGGGGCATATAAGGTTTTATATAGAAGGCGTTGTCTTAGAAACTTCAAAAAAGGCTCATTGGATTGGAAATTCAAAGGGCTAGTGCCCTTTTTAATAGTCGAAAGTTATTGGAGAGTAACTATCCCCCCCCGACGCCCATCATTCCCCTAAACACATCCAGTCAAAACTTTGATATAGCCATTTTGTTCAGCGTAGTTGACTTCCAGATAGAAAATAGCTTTTTGAGGAGGATACTCCCCCACAACCCTCGGGGCAAGGGTTTTAAGTTATGCCCTGGGGGCAACTAAGGTTTTTATAGAAGGCGTTGTCGTAGAAACTTCAAAAAAGGCTTATTCGATTGAAAATTCAAAGGGCTAGTGCCCTTTTAATAGTCGAAAGTGATTGGAGGGAAACTAGCCCCCCCCCCGCGCCCATCATTCCCCCAAACACATCCAATCAAAATTTTGAGATAGCCATTTGTTCAGCGTAGTTGATTTCCAGATAGAAAATATGTTTTTGAGGAGGACACTCCCCTACAACCCTCGGGCAAGGGTTTTAAGTTATGCCCTGGGGGTACTATATAAGGTTTTATAGAAGGCGTTGTCATAGAAACTTCAAGAAAGGCTCATTCGATTGAAAGTTCAAAGGGCTAGTGCCCTTTTTAATAGTCGAAAAAGATTGGAGGGCAACTAGCCCCCCCCCCACCCCCCAACGCCCATCATCCCCCCAAACACATCCAATCAAAATTTTGAGATAGCCATTTGGTTCAGCGTAGTTGATTTCCAGATAGAAAATATGATTTTGAGGAGGACACTCCCCCACAACCCTTGGGGCAAGGATTGTAAGCTATGCCCTGGGGGTATGTAAGGTTTTTATAGAAGGCATTGTCATAAAAACTTCAAAAAAGGATCATTCGATTGGAAATTCAAAGGGCTAGTACCCTTTTTAATTGTTGAAAGTGATTGGATGTTAACTAACCCCCCTCTCACGCCCACCTTCTCCCCAAACACATCCAATCAAAATTTTGAGATATCCATTTTGTTCAACTTAGTTGAAAGTTCTGGAAATTAGGTCTTTGAGGATGAAAACCCCCTCACAGTCCTCAGGACAAGGGTTGTAAGTTATGCCCTTTGGGCATATAAAGTTTTTATAGAACGTGTTGTCGTAGAAACTTCAAAAGGGCTCATTCAATCGGAAATTGAAAGGGTTAATGCCTTTTTTAATAGTTGAGAGTGATTGGATAGTGACTAACGTCCCTCTCACGCCCACCATTTTCCCAAACACATCCAATCAAAATTTTGAGATATCCATTTTGTTCAACTTAGTTGAAAGTTCTGGAAATTAGGTCTTTTAGGATGATATGCCCCTCAGAGCCTTCAGTGCCAGGGTTGTAAGTTATGCCCTGGGGGCAAATAAGGTTTATATGGAAAGTTGATGTATATCATAGGCGGTGCGCTAGCGCTGCCTAAGTAAAGAACGATGTGGGCACAATGTGTCTTTGGGTTTTTTTTGTTTTTTTTTTTTCTCCATGCCCGGGAACTTCGTATCGAAGGCGTTGTCGTAGAAAGTTCGAAAAGGGCTCATTCGATTGGAAATTGGAGTGGCTAGTGCTCTTTTGAATAGTCGAAATTGATTGGAGGGCAACTAGTCCCACCCCCACGCCCATCATTCCCCCAAATACATCCAATCAAAAATTTGAGATAGCTATTTTGTTCAGCGTAGTTGATTTCCAGATAGGTAATATCTTCTTGAGGAGGACACTCACCCACAACCCTCGGAGCAAGGGTTTGAAGTTATGCCCTAGGGGCATATAAGGTTTTCATAGAAGGCGTTGTCGTAGAAACTTCAAAAAAGGCTCATTCGATGGGAAATTGGAGTGGCTAGTGCTCTTTTGAATAGTCGAAATTGATTAGAGGGCAACTAGTCCCACCTCCACGCCCATCATTCCCCCAAACACATCCCATCAAAATTTGAAGATAGCCATTTTGTTCAGCGTAGTTGATTTCCAAATAGAAAATATGTTTTTGAGAAGGACACTCCCCCACAACCCTTAGGGCAAGAGTTTTAAGTTATACCCTGGGGGCATATAAGGTTTTTATAGAAGGCGTTGTCATTGAAACTTCAAAACATGATCATACGATTGGAAATTTGAAGGGCTAGTACCCTTTTTAATATTCAAAACTATTGGAGGGCAAGTAGCCCCCCCCACGCCCATCATTCTCCTAAACACATCCAATTAAAATTTTGAGACATCCATTTTGTTCAGCGTAGCTGATTTCCAGATAGAAAATATGTTTTTGAGAAGGACACTCCCCCACAACCCTTAGGGCAAGAGTTTTAAGTTATACCCTGGGGGCATATAAGGTTTTTATAGAAGGCCATGTCGTAGAAACTTCAAAAAAGGCTCATTCGATTGAAAATTCAAAGGGTTAGTTCCCTTTTTAATAGTCGAAAGTTATTGGAGGGCAACTGTTGTGAAGTGTATATTATGGTATTTGGGGGTTGTAGTCGTAGATGCCTTTATTCTCCCTTTATAGGGGAGATAAATTCTTGCCCTAAGGTAATTAAACTTTGGTAGCGTGTCTTAGGCTATGACCGAACTAATGAGGCGTACCAACTGGGTATGTTCAAGGGGCTAAAGGTAGATCGTAGAGAGGTTGTCTAAAATACAATACTTTTATTCAATTTACATATAATAATTACAGATATAGATATTCTGCTGGGACTGGCTGTCCCAAGTAGACCACAAGTCTCAGAAACTACAATAATATATAATAAGATACAGACACTTACAATGATCCGACAAGATCCCAAGGTATTTCTAACGAGAAAATAAACGGGCAGAGGTTCGCCCTGCAAGTCAAAAATTCTGTCTTCAGTCTCAAAAATCTGGGTATACATATGAAAAACTAACCACGTCCTTGCGGTACATTGATGCATTTAGCCAGGAAATTGGCTATTGAGCAAGTTCCCTCCAAGCTTACACATTCTCCGATTTGTATCTTTATCTTAAAAAGTGGTATTTTGAAATTTTGTTTTTGCGTCTTAATATATTTTTACTCAATTAATAATTAACTAAATTTGAAAGCTTTACCACAATACTCCCCATTTAAAGAAGCATTGTCCCAATTCTCAATATTTTACTTTTAAAACAACTTAATTTTGTTTACAGCTATTATGCTGCCATCTTTGGGTCATTATGCGCATCTACCCTCAATGGGTTTCCTTAGGGTCATGTTTCTGGTCCAATATAGGTCATGTTCTTTTTTTTTGTCGAAGGATTTCAATTTGAAATTCATCCTTGTTTCTCTTTTTTCTGTCTCTAGGACTGAAAAATACTCTTTTTACCCTTCTTCATATGCATCTTCTGTTTTAACTTGACCCCAAGTGGCTTTAGCATTATATTAGTAGTTTTGCTTAAATTAGATTTATATTAGAAAAGTTTTATAAATTTTTTGAGTTTAAATTTAATTCCCATTAATAATTTAATTTATCTGTGTGATGTGGTTAATATACCGTTTATTTTTCGTTTTAGAAATGCCTTGGGTAAATTACACATAATATTTTTGATTTTTTTAAATTTTCACATATTTTTCCAGCACAAAGCACTTTCACATATTTCAATAACATAAGCCATTTGGGCTATGTATCACATTTTCTAGCCCTAAATTAGGTTCTGATTTTATCTCACTTTCTGATGAACTTGTAGTAAAGTCTGTAATACTGCTATAGTTTCCAAAATATCAGTTGATCAAGTATGGTTTGGTTTCTGATGGTATGAGATGATAGTATCAGGATATATTGAAGTGGCTTCAAAATTTGTTACTTCCCAAAAATGTGTCAAAATATGATTAAAAAAAAATGGATCCGAAAGGATTTTACGTAAAATTTGATTTCCGAAAAAAATAGCAAAGGCTGTATCTAAAATAAATATTCACATTAGAATACATATAAAGCATAATTTGTTACCTATATATAGTTAAAAGAAACACTTAAAATTTGTATATATCACTGCATTCTTTTTTTAACGAAAGTTAATTACTTTTAATTACTTTCTCCTCTTTTTAATTACTCCAAAAAAAATATTACGCTTAAATCGAAACATTATGTTTCTTGCTGGATTATTCTTTCAAACTTAATACTTAACGGATTATTTCACAATAAAAATTATTTATACGTTGACTCGAAGTCAAACCTTTACAGATACATTAAATCACTAGTTAAAATTTTAAGTAAATTAAAATATAGTATATATATATATATATATATATATATATATATATATATATATATATATATATATATATATATATATATATATATATATATATATATATATACAAGCATTGTGTAATAACTTACACAAGTATTTAAGTCGCAAAACTAGATATTTTATTATGCTACTGGTTAAAACTTAAAGCATTTTTAAAAATAAAACACGGTATAGACTAGTATTGGAATTAATTCCAATCATTATTTTGTTAATTGCTTATGAAGTACTAATCTAGAATACTTGTTGAATGATATAAAAATAAAAACACAAATACTTAACATTTAATTCACTATATTTACATGGATAGTTTAGGTTATATATATATATATATATATATATATATATATATATATATATATATATATATATAATATATATATATATATATATATATATATATATATATATATATATATATATATATATATATATTATATATATATATATATATATATATATATATATATATATATATATATATATATATATTAACAGAAGTTATGTTGATACATAACTTAATTGTTAAAAACAAATAATAATTATGTACTCTAATAGTTTATTTAATCAATGCAATATTTATTCTTTGTACAACTTTTAAATAAGTCCGTCAAGACTTTTATATGATAAGTCGTAACTGCAATTAATATATTTACAAAAAAACTCCACTCTAACAAATAGATTTATACACTATAACTGATAAATATGATTAGCCTCTATATAAGGGCTTGGCAATAGTTCATATAGCATGATTTTGCTACCAAAATTTACATATTTACAATTTTTTTTGTATATGATAACAATTCCATATTTATAAAGGGTTTTCAAAATGTCTTTATAACTGTATATATTTTCTCAACAACATTTTGTTACCACTATATAACTTTTCCATATATGACTATATACATTTTCTTACTTTGTTTTACAACTTTGGTTCTGCTTTGAACCAATTTGAGTTATTTAACTTTCATTGGCTTACTATATGCCTGTTTGTTTATTCAGACTTTTGAGCTTTTTAATTCTTTTTGAATTTTTAGGTACTTGAGACAGTTTTATAACGTTTTTGCCTGTAATCTCTCTTTTTCCAGCTTTAATGTCCTTTTGGGTTAAGGCTTCATTCACAGCTTGGATCTGATAAGTTAATTTTTTTTTTTTGCTGTTCACCTTATACCTCTTATGCCATTATCAAATGGCTCTTGCCTGTACTCTGAAGGTTTGCTTACCAGGAGTGCCTTCTGGTAGCTCCTTATAACGTTTCCAGGTCCTCTTGTCATGGGCTACATCTAAAAGAACTATTATGAACCTGCACACACAATAATTAATTATTTATAGTATTGCCACACTTTTTGATTTGTTGCCACAATTTTCTCTTGGGCTATTCTTTTATAAGAAAAGAAGCCCTTCTGCAGAAAAAATACCTGGCCTTCATGGCACACAGTAATTTGTAACACACATAACACACAGTAATCATGGCACACAGCTCTGTAGTATTAATACTACTCATTTTGTACTTATTTAGTACATTTTTCGTACTAGTTTCGTTCGGCAAGTTCAATAAGTGCGTATAACAGAGTTTAACTGACTCCATTCAGTTTCTTCTCCTTTAATTTTGTCTGGATATATTTTCAACTTGAACCCTTCTCTTTTTTTGATTCTTTATTTCAATGAAGCGTAAGGGTTTTGTTCAAGTCTTTTTCCGCTTTTTCAGTAAAATAGGTCTTTCCTAAGCCAATATTTATATGTTTCACGTATTTTTCAAAACCATTAACAAGTTTTTATGCTGATTGCCCTTCTATGGTCATTACCTCCATATTTTTAAGAGGTGGGGGGATGTCTAATTTTTGCAACCTGTATTTTTTTAAATTATTTTGAAATAAATTTTCTTCCGAAAGTTTTTGTGTTAGAAAAGTACTGTAGTTTTTCAGCTAATTTTTTGAACACTTTTAATCAAGATTTGCCCCGCATTTGCTAGTTCTCATTTCATCCTTGAAATGCAATTTTTACGATATACTGGTTGCCAATTTTATCCTAGCTTTAATTGCTATTTTCTTTGCCAAAGCAAGAGAGACAATAATTCCCTTGGCAAGGCTACATAGCTTTGAATGGGATTTTCACTATCTGTGGTTTATTGATAAGCTTAAATCTGGGAACATTGTATGAATGAATTTCTGTTCATTACTGCAAGTTCTTTTGTTGTGTAATGTTATATTTTATTTTTAAAGAAAAAATTGATACGTTTAGTTTCTGTTAGGGTTTGACGGCTTGGGATTTGGGTTTTTGGGTTGGCACAGGTGAAAACCAATTGTTTAAACTAGGATTCTCCTGTGCCAGTTCGTTTTCTCAGATCCAAAACATCGCTAGAGTTAAAATTATTATCTTGAACTACTGTGGTTTGCTTGTGACGATGAAGTTTAATTTTTGGCCTATTTTTAATGGATTTGTCGTTGGCTTTTACCTCCTGGTAAGTTTTTAGGTTATAATTTATTTTTATATCGCTTTTCATTTCTTTTACCTAGCACTCGTTTTCCTTTCTAAGCTTATTCTAAGTTTTTCTTAAACCTTTTATAGCGCTTCTTTAAAAAAAAAATTTTCTTCTTACCATTTGTAACTAATAAAAAAAAATATTATATTAGACTATAACTAATTTTAATAAGATTACAGCTAGCTTGTACATGTCGCGATTCATGTAAACTCTCGCTGCCTTTCCCATTATAATTATTTTTAAATTTCTTCAAAATAATTTTTTTTTAATTATCCCCCCAAAATATATTTTTTCAATATACATATCAAAAGAATTGCCTTTTAATGCTGATTCTAAGTATGTATAATTTAATTAGTTTCACAACACCTATTTAAAAGTTACGTGGCCTTATTAATTTCTTTTATGGAACGTAGCCTAATTCGTTTTGACAAGTCTTGTCATTTACACCGTTCGTGAAGTTTTATCTCGTATCGGAAACAAAATTTTTGCAGGAAGCTATGATGTCACTTCAGATCGGAGCTAATTTCTTTTTTCTGTGACTTTTTTTCTGGTAATAATATTTACTGGCGATATATATTTGAAGGAAAACTTGATATTAGTTACATACCGATTAAAAAAAGAAAATATAGATATTTCTTTAGAGGCTTTTTACTCGTTTTATTTTTATTTATTATTTTTTTCAGTTATAATTGTTTTATTCAAATATTAATCTGCTGGGGGCTACGCTTATTCTGCCTTTATCCGTCTCTTGGTCCAAATTTTGGACCCCAAATTTTTGCTTATCTTCTTTATAATATTTGCAAGCTTTTCCGTGGTCTCTATAGTGTGGTTTACAAGGCTCTAAATCCGAGCGCGGTTTTGTCGCCTCGTCAAATATCTTTAATCTTGATGTTTGGCCTTTTTCATAAGTGTTTTAGCTACTTGTGCTGCTGACAAAGGAACTTGTTGCTGCCCTTCTGGTTTCTTTACTTTTCTCCACAATTTCTCTCTTAAAGAGGGTTTTCTTGACGATGGCCCAAATTTAGTGATATCGGTTTCTGTAGAAGAATTATCAGTGTCACCTTCTGTTAGCTCGCGTCTTGTAGATGGCGTTTGTTCCAAAAGCCATTTTTGTGTTAAGACTGTAGGTGAGTCTAATGTATGAAAATCAGATAATTCATTGGTTCCTTCTAATTTTTCTTTTTCGGTGGATTTTACCTTTGGTTTATCATGTTGTGTTTTACCTTTGGTTTAACCATTATGTTGTGTTTGATTTTCTTCATCGCTAGTATCTGATGAGCATCGAATATTTTCTTTCTTCTCTTGTTTGCTGTGGAGAGTTTGTAGCCAAGACTGGGCTAAATACTCCTTCCACTCCTCCCAACCTTTGTGGTCATTAAAAAGGTCATAAAATTCATATGGTCTTCTGATATGTACTGGTGAAATCGTGTCCTCTACTTCTTCTTCTGAAAGTATAGGTTCTGTTTTCCACTGTTTTGAAAAATATCCCTTTTTCATTCTGTTATGGTGTACTACTTCTTCCTTTTCCTTATACTGATGCTTTAGAACATATGTTAAGTTATTTGGTAGAATTTTTATAACCCTGTAGGGCCCATCCCATTTTGGTTTTAACTTTTTTGTTCCTTCCAGGTTAGTTTTGTACACATAAACCAAATCTCCTAAACGGTAATCTGTTTTATTTTTGCTTGTTCAGTCATATTTTTCTTTTTGTTCTGTTTTCGCATCTTCCAGATTGTCTTTAACTTGTTCCATAGCTTTTTTCATTCGCATCACCATTTCTTGCTTATATTGGTCTAAGTTTTAATATATTTTATCATTTCTTATTTCATCTAAACAAATTTTGGGATCTCTTATATGTTGCAAAAAAATGGCGTTTCTTTTAACGAATGTGAAAAAGCCGTATTTATTGCAAAGACTACAAATGGTAAATGTTCATCCCAATTTTCATTTTCCTCTCTTGCATGTATTCCCAGCATGTAAGCTAATTCCCTATGTTTTTGTTCAACCTTTCCATTAGCTGCGGTCAAATAAGACGAGGTAAACCATCGTTTAACATCCAGATATTCTGTAATTTCGTCTAATAATTTGGCTCTAAAACATGGCCCATTGTCGCTAAGCAAAACTCTAGGAAAAATTCCGTATTCCAGAAATAGGCGATTGACCAAAACCTTCGTAATGGTTTTTGTCTTTTCATCTTTAATTGGAAAAGCGTATAAATATGAGTTAAAATGGTCGACTACGGTTAATACGCACCTATTTCCTTTCCTGGAAACTGGTAAACTTCCTCCGGTTCCCCAGATGTCTATTGACATTAATTCTCCTACCCCTGAAAGGGTGGGGTATTGAGCTAATTAAGCCCTAGGGGTCCTTGGTGGCGACTTTTGTTTGGCACACTCTTGGCAGCTTTGTATGAAGGTTTTTCCTTTTGAGTACATTTTCGGAAAATAAAAATTTCCTTTCAGCCTCCCCATAGTTTTGCTTCTCCCATGTGACAGCCAATCGTTGCATGTGCCATCTGTAAAACTTCTCCTTCCAGAGATTTTGGAATTACTGGACTAATTTTTAAGTCATTTTTTCTATATTCTTGCGATGGTCTATGATATCTTACCAGAAGATTTTTACTTTCGTCCAGATCAAAATTATCTAAGTCCTTTAAAAAAATGTTTAAAGTGCTCTGGCAGTTCCGTTCCTTTTAATAAAAAGGATTTCATCGCTAAACAAAAATCATCTTTATCTTGATGATTTGAAATATTTTCATTAGACAGTATTTCTAGCCCTTCCAGTTCGTTCTGGATGGTTGCTATCAAATTTCCTTCCGTATCTGGATTTCGTGACAAATAGTCTGGTAAAATGTTTGTACGGCCCTTTATATATATTGGGGTATATGGATATGCTTGTAGACGTATTATCCACCGTGTCAGCCGGGCTGAAGTATTTTGCATCGTATGTAGCCAAATTAATGATTTTTGGTCTACGCGTAAAATGAATTTTTTTCCAAGTAAAAATTGTCAAAAATATTCTGTAAAAACTACAACTGCCAAACATTCCCTTTCAACTGTCGAATATTTTTTTTTCTGCCTCCGACAGTGACCTGCTTGCGTATTCGACTATTGATTCTACTCCTTCAGAATTTATGTTCAATAATATGGCTCCTATACCGTACCCCGAAGCATTTGTTTGCAAACAGAAGTCTTGTGACAAATCTGGTACTGGACATTCGAATTTACCTGATTTTTTCAAAAGGTTTGTCAAAGGTTGTGCGATTGTGGCATAATTTTTAATATATCGTCTGAAATAGCTTAACAAACCACACACTGATCTGCAGCTTTTTTGATCTTTAGGAGGCTGTAAATTTTCTATGACTGTAAATTTTTCTGGATTTGGTGAAATAGTACCTTGATTTATCAGGTGTCCAAGAAAAACTAATTTTGGTACTACTATTTTTAACTTTTCTGGTTTTAATTTTAAGCCTGCTTTTTCAAACTTTTCCAGTATTTTTCTAAGTCCGACCAAGTGGTCTTCCAGGTTTTCATTAAACAGAATTACATCATCTAAATAAGCCAAGGTATCTTTTTTTCTTCCTGGTTCGTTATCTCTTAACACCAAATTCATTAGTCGACTAAAACAATTTGGACTAAATGATAAGCCAAAAGGCATACGTTCAAATTTGAACGTTCTTCCATCGTCTAAAATTACTGTAGCTTTATGCTTTGTTTCTGCATCTAAAGCGATTTGCCAATATCCTGCTATTAAGTCAAAACTAGTGTAATATTTTGAACTTCCTATCGAATCTAAAATCGTATCAATTCTTGGTAACTTCATCACGTCCTTAACCGTGACGGCATTTAGTGCTCTAAAGTCTAGACATAATCTCCAGGTGTTATCTTTTTTCCTGACTATTACTAGTGGAAAACACCAATCACTAACACTTTCTTTAATTATTCCCTGATCTTCCATTTCTTTTATTTGGCTTTCTAGCCATGGCTTTAAATGATAAGGTGTTTTATACGGTGACTTTTTGATTGGAGGGCCCTCTGTTGATATCTTGTGCGTGATTAAGTGAGTTAGTCCGTAATCCGCTTTGTGTCTTGCAAAAGTCCATTTGAAATCCCAAAGAATATTTTCCACCCTAGTTTTTACGTTTTCCGGTAAATGTTTTAAATCAAATTGTTGCAAAAAATCCGTTTTCGCCATTCCATATTCTTCTTCTATCTGGTTCTATTATATTCTATGTTCTATCTGGTTCAGCTTTATTTTATTATTACTTAGATTTGATAGTTTTAAGTATGTTATACCATTTTCAATTTTTATAACTTGATTTTCCACGAAAATCATTGGGTATTCTTTTATGGTGTATCCTCCTATCATGGCATCCATTGTTTTAACCTTTCCTTCTTTTGTGTTTAATGTCGCTAGAACTTGAGCTGTCGTTCCCCCTTCTATTGTGATTTTTCCGCTTATTTTTAGGTTATAATTCGAATCTTCACTTTCGTTGTCTGTTGTTACGCAAATTTGCTTATTATTTTCATTTGTCTGGCTTATGGTTATTGTATCATATATGGGTTCCCATACGATCCCATATTTTCTGATGTCTTCTACTCCTAGAATGCAAGGAAATGGTAGCTGCTTGCATATTATTACTGTTACTGTTATTTCTTTATCCCCTGTGCTAAATTTTAATGGACATTCTCCCAAAATTATCAGCCTGTGCCCTGTCACTTATGTCAGGGTATTCTGGCATCTGCTTACGCGATTTTTGACACTAGGAGGAAACCTCTTAAAAACTTCATCTCGAATTAATGATTTAGATGCACTAGTATCTAGCAAACATGGTAAATTTTGAAAACACTTAATTTTAAAACAACGCAAAATCTGTAGACTATTATTATTTGCATTTGTATCGCAACATTCTAAACTATATAGGGGTCTTTGTAAGGAAACAGCTCTGTCGACCCTTACATGCTGGTTTCTCCATTTAAATGCCCACTGTTTGGCCAAAAGTTTCTGGGATTATCCCAGTTTTCTTCAGCGGTGCTACTTTGACCCTGGGTATTGTTAACCGTTTGCCTCCTAGGTCTAAATTCAGGAATATTATTAGGTGTTTGCCAAGTATTATTTGTTCCCTGCCTTCCTAAATTTCTGCCCCCCTGCGTTCTGAACTGGTGTTTTGTCTTGTACGGCTGGCCTTCTTTGGGTATTTTATGCCAGCAATTTGCCGCATAGTGATTTGGTTTGCCACAAAAATAGCAATTGAGTCTTTTCCTATATTGCTTGGTAATTTGCCCTTCCTCATGGGGTCTATACCTATTTCTATATATTCTTGACCTGCCACCGTTTGCTCTATCGGTAGGAGGAGGTGGGAATCCATAATACTTGGTATTCCAAGTCATTAAGGATATAATACCATAGGATTGGTCGTCAAATGGGGAGGGGTCAGTCCATGGTGGGAAGGTTTGGCCTTCCTCGTGCTTTTTTGGTTCACGATTTGGCTCCTCAAAGTTCATCCTCTTCTGTCCCCTTTCATATTTTTTACTTTCTTGGGCTTCTGTGTTATTTATTGACATCTGATCAAACCTTTTCATAGCCTCGTCAATTTTTACCTCTGTTTCGACTAGTATTATAGCCTGCTCTAAATTTTCAGGTTTCCGTGATAATATTAGTCTTAAAAACTTTTTTGGTAACCCTTGGTAAAATTATGTAGTTGTACTTTCTGTAGTGTCTCGTCATTTCCGCCTTTCTCTAATTGTAAGCATACGGATCGACAAATTTTGTCTGCATATTCCCTGATACTAGTTGAGGTATTGAATGTCACTACCTCTGTTCTTAGCCTCTCGGAGATGCTTGTCTCTATGAATCTTGTTTTAAAAGATTCAATTAGAGTACTGATGTCCTTGGGCCCCTTTTCCTTAATTGTCTCAAAATATTTAAGAGCTACTTACTTACTTACTTAACTCCCATCCGGCCGGATTGGCCGACTCGGGGCTTCTCCTCTGACTAAACTATGGTAGAGCTTCTTATACGATTCACTGTTCGCTGCAGTCCGAAGGAGTACCGACAGGGGATGGCTGGGAAAGTTTTCCCTCCAGCGCTTGGGAGGTCGTCCTTTTGGGCGGGAGGCATCAATCCTTCCTTCAAACGCTATTTTTGGAAGTTGGGCTGGGGACATCCGCTGAACGTGGCCTAACCATCGAAGCTGTTGAAGCTGGATGGTCTGCATGATGGTCTGGGAATAGTTGAGCGAAGACAATAGCCGTTCGTTTGATATTCGGTCAAGGTAGGTGATGCCAGCAAGCTTCCTGAGGGATTTTGTTTCAAAAGCCGCCAACCGGCATTTGTCTTCTGCTTTCAAGGTCCATGTCTCTGCTCCGTGCGTTGCTACTTGAACCACAAGAGCTCGAAAAAGGCGTGTTTTTAGTTTCAGCGACAGATGTTTGTTTTTCCAGATCGATAGCAATGACTTGAAGCATGCTGAGGCAAGGGCGAGGCGTCGTTTAATGTCTTTTGAGGAGTCGTTTGTGGACGTCAGCTCACTTCCTAGGTAAACGAAATGGTCAACCCACTCGATCTCTTCCCCCTGGATCATAATTTTGCTGGGTTGAAGGCCTGTATCTGTATGCCGCGTTACCTTCATGGCTTTTGTCTTGTTAGCATTGATTTTCATCCCAAAGGAACTAGCTGCATGATCAATATCGTTAGCGCTTGATTGCAGTTCCTCTAGTTGTTCGTTTAGGCGATTAATGTCATCGGCGTATGCAAGCATGTCAAAGAGGTGTCCACTCATGAGTGCTCCCGTGTCATTGGGCACCAGTGCCAGTACAGCATTCAGGAATAGGCAGAACAGAGTGGGGGATAGTAGGCATCCTTGCAGCACTCCTGAAGAGGTTGAGAATTCTTCAGTAAAGCCTTCGCTGGTCTGCACCATGCTTCTCGACTTCTCGTACATGCTCTTGATAATGTCAATAATGTCAGTGGGAATAACGCAGTGTGCCAGGATGTGCCATAGGTCATCTCGCTAAATTAGATCGAAAGCTTGTTTGAAATCGATAAACAGCTGGTATAGCTCTTTCCCGAATTCCAGGTATCTTTCCATAATCTGTCTGATCACAAAAATTTGGTCTATGGTGGATCGGTTTTGACGGAAGCCAGCTTGATATTCAGGGATTACGTGTTTTGTCAGGTTTCTGATCAGATCAAGGAGAATTTTCGTAAGGATTTTAGCTGGTTGGCAAGTAAGCGATATGGGTCTGTAGTTTTCGCAGTTACTTTTAGATCCTTTCTTGTGCAGGGGCACTATGACAGATTTCGACCAAGACTCGGGGAAGTATTTTATTTCCCATACAGCTGTTACTATTTTGTGGTACAGATCAACGACGATATCAGATTCCACTTTTAGCAGTTCTGCCGGTATACCGTCTATTCCGGGTGCCTTATTTGACTTGAGGGATTTGAGTGCGGCTTCTACTTCTGACCTTAAGGGTGGTGGGGGTGGTTCCTCATCTCTGTGTGCTGGGAACTTTCGAAGCACTTCAGGATCTGGGTTTACTGTGAGATTAAGCTTTTCCTGGAAGTGTTCTTTCCAGCGATCTCGGATTCCGGCACAAGTAGTGATTTTGTGTCCATTTTTATCTAAGAGATCGAGGCACTTCGCTTCTTTGCGGTTTGTCAGCTCTCTGGCACGTTTGAACTTGAGGTGTGAGTTACCCCTACGGGAGTCCTCCTCACACTGCCGGCATTTTTCAGTAATCATGTTTTTTAGTGCTTGGCGGGTTTTCTTCTCAATTTGACGTTTAAGGTTTTTGAATCTATCCTTGCTTTCTCGATCTTGCTTGTTTTGGAGAGTTCGTTTCTCGGTACACATATCAATAATCTCCTGGGTAATCCATGGCTTGTCTTCTTCAGATTTACGGCCGAGGACGAGCTCAGCTGTCTCGCATACGGCCCGGCTGCTTTGCGAAACAAGTAGATCGATGTCGGCTGGACTCAGTAGATCAGGTGTTTCTTACAAGGTCTTTGACAGTCGTTCGTTGAGCTGCATTCTGTACTCTTGTCTCGTCTTAAGGTCTTTAAGGGCTTCTATCCGGAATCTTGGAACTTTTTGTTTCGGCTTGACAACGGCCTTTAATCTTAGCTTATCCTCAAACGCTTCAGTCAGTTCGTCGAAAATTTTTAATTTTTCGATAAACTCATCTACATCTGAATTTCCCGCGTATTTTGGTATAATTTTTGCAATTTCAAGTACTGTTGATAGGGAAGTCATTTTTTCCTCTGGTAGAGCCATTTTATTTCAATCTACTATTTTTATCTAGCCCTCTCGACCCAGTTTTTCTAGCGACCACCAGTTGTTGTGAAGTGTATATTATGGTATTTGGAGGTTGCAGTCGTAGATGCCTTTATTCTCCCTTTATAGGGGAGATAAACTCTGGCCCTAAGGTAATTAAACTTTGGTAGCGTGCCTTAGGCTATGACCGAACTAATGAGGCGTACCAACTGGGTATGTTCGAGGGGCTAAAGGTAGATCGAAGAGAGGTTGTCTAAAATACAATACTTTTATTCAATTTACATATAATAATTACAGATATAGATATTCTACTGGGACTGGCTGTCCCAAGTAGACCACAAGTCTCAGAAACTACAATAATATATAATAAGATACAGACATTTACAATGATCCGACAAGATCCCAAGGTATTTCTAACGCGAAAATAAACGGGCAGAGGTTCGCCCTGCAAGTCAAAAATTTTGTCTTCAGTCTCAAAAATCTGGGTATATACATGAAAAACTAACCACGTCCATCCGGTACATTGACGCATTTAGCCAGGAAATTGGTTATTGAGAAAGTTCCCTCCAAGCCTACACATTCCACGATTTGTATCTTTATCTTAAAAAGTGGTATTTTGAAACTTTGTTTTTGCGTCTTAATATATTTTTACTCAATTAATAATTAACTAAATTAGAAAGCTTTACCACACAACTAGCCCCCCCCCCCTCACGCCCATCATTTCTCCAAACACACCCAATCAAAATTTTGAGATAGCCATTTTGTATAGCGTAGTTGATTTCCAGATAGAAAATATGTTTTTGAGGAGGACACTCCCCCAGAGCCCTCAGGGAAAGGTTTTTAAGTTATGCCCTGGGGGCATATAAGGTTTTTTATAGAACGCTTTGTCGTAGAAACTTCAAAACAGGCTCATTCGATTGGAAATTCAAAGGGCTAGTGCCCTTTTTAATAGTCGAAAGTGCCTCCTCAAAAGAGCGGTTCCCTTTAATCTGGCTGCAACGCATTGCTCTTTGACCTTATCCTCAAACGCTTCAGTCAGTTCGTCGAAAATTTTAAATTTTTCGATAAACTCATCTACATCTGAATTTCCCGCGTATTCTGGTATAATTTTTGCAATTTCAAGTACTGTTGATAGGGAAGTCATTTTTTCCTCTGGTAGAGCCATTTTATTTCAATCTACTATTTTTATCTAGCCCTCTCGACCCAGTTTTTCCAGCGACCACCAGTTGTTGTAAAGTGTATATTATGGTATTTGGAGGTTGCAGTCGTAGATGCCTTTATTCTCCCTTTATAGGGGAGATAAACTCTGGCCCTAAGGTAATTAAACTTTGGTAGCGTGCCTTAGGCTATGACCAAACTAATGAGGCGTACCAACTGGGTATGTTCGAGGGGCTAAAGGTAGATCGTAGAGAGGTTGTCTAAAATACAATAATTTTATTCAATTTACATATAATAATTACAGATATAGATACTCTACTGGGACTGGCTGTCCCAAGTAGACCACAAGTCTCACAAACTACAATAATATATAATAAGATACAGACACTTACAATGATCCGACAAGATCCCAAGGTATTTCTAACGAGAAAATAAACGGGCAGAGGTTCGCCCTGCAAGTCAAAAATTCCGTCTTCAGTCTCAAAAATCTGGGTATATATATGAAAAACTAACCACGTCCTTCCGGTACATTGACGCATTTAGCCAGGAAATTGGTTATTGAGCAAGTTCCCTCCAAGCTTACACATTCCACTATTTGTATCTTTATCTTAAAAAGTGGTATTTTGAAAATTTGTTTTTGCGTCTTAATATATTTTTACTCAATTAATAATTAACTAAATTAGAAAGTTTTACCACACAACTAGCCCCCCCCCACGCCCATCATTTCTCCAAACACATCCAATCAAAATTTTGAGAGAGCCATTTTGTTCAGCGTAGTTGATTTCCAGATAGAAAATATGTTTTTGAGGAGGACACTCCCCCAGAGCCCTCAGGGAAAGGGTTTTAAGTTATGCCCTAGGGGCATACAAGGTTTTTATAGAACGCTTTGTCGTAGAAACTTCAAAACAGGCTCATTCGATTGGAAATTAAAAGAGCTAGTGCACTTTTTAATAGTCGAAAGTGATTGGATGGCAACTAGCCCCCCCGCCCCACACCCTTCATTCCCCCATACACATCCAACAAAAATTTTGAGATAGCCATTTTGTTCAGCGTAGTTGATTTTCAGATAAAAAATATCTTTTTGAGGAGGATACTCCCCCACAACCCTCGGGGCAAGGGTTTTAAGTTATGCCCTGGGGGCATATAAGGTTTTTATAGAAGGCTTTATCGTAGAAACTTCAAAACAGGCTCATTCGATTGGAAATTCAAAGGGCTAGTGCCCTTTTTAATAGTCGAAAGTGATTGGAGAGAAACTAGCCACCCCCCCCACAACTATCATTCCCACAAATACATAAAATCAAAATTTTGAGATA
The DNA here is from genome assembly GCA_027921565.1 of Artemia sinica. Classification (NCBI taxonomy): domain Eukaryota; kingdom Metazoa; phylum Arthropoda; class Branchiopoda; order Anostraca; family Artemiidae; genus Artemia; species Artemia sinica. Next base: position 64,800,346 of record CM051264.1, on the reverse strand, counting down.
GCCATTTTGTTCAGTGTAGTTGATTTCCAGATAGAAAACATCTTTTTGAGGAGGACACTCCCCCGCAACTCTCGGGGCAAGGGTTTTAAGTTATGCCCTGGGGGCATATAAGGTTTTTATAGAAGGCTTTATCGTAAAAACTTCAAAAAAGGCTCATTCGATTGGAAATTCAAAGGGCTAGTGCCCTTTTTAATAGTCGAAAGTTATTGGAGGGTAACTAGCCCCCCCCCCGACACCCATCATTCTCCTAAACACATCCAATCAAAATTTTGATACAGCCATTTTGTTCAGCGTAGTTGTTTTCCAGATAAAAAATATCTTTTTGAGGAGGATACTCCCCCACAACCCTCGGGGCAAGGGTTTTAAGTTATGCCCTGGGGGCAACTAAGGTTTTTATAGAAGGCATTGTCATAAAAACTTTAAAAAAGGCTCCTTCGATTGGAAATTCAAAGGGCTAGTAGCCTTTTTAATTGTTGAAAGTGATTGGACGTTAACTAACCCCCCTCTCACGCCCACCTTTTCCCCAAACACATCCAATCAAAATTTTGAGATAGCCATTTTGTTCAACGTAGTTTAAAGTTCTGGAAATTAGGTCTTTGAGGATGACAACCCCCTCACAGTCCTCAGGACAAGGATTGTAAGTTATACCCTGGGGGCATATAAAGTTTTTATAGAAAGCGTTGTCGTAGAAACTTCAAAAGGGCTCATTCAATTGGAAATTGAAAGGGTTAATGCCTTTTTTAATAGTTGAAAGTGGTTGGATAGCGACTAACGTCCCTCTCACGCCCACCATTTTCCCAAACACATCCAATCAAAATTTTGAGATATCCATTTGGTTCAACGTAGTTGAAAGTTCTGAAATTAGGTCTTTTAGGAGGATATGCCCCTTAGAGCCCTCGGTGCCAGGGTTGTAAGTTATGCCCTGGGGGCAAATAAGGTTTATATAGAAAGTTGATGTATATCATAGGCGGTGCGCTAGCGCTACCTAATTAAAGAACGATGTGGGCACAATGTGTTTTTGGTTTTGTTTTTTTTTTTTCTCCATGCCCGGGAACTTCGTATCGAAGGCGTTGTCGTAGAAAGTTCAAAAAGGGCTCATTCGATTGGAAATTGGAGTGACTTGTGCTCTTTTGAATAGTCAAAATTGATTGGAGGGCAACTAGCCCCACCCCCACGCCCATCATTCCCCCAGATACATCCAATCAAAAATTTGAGATATCTATTTTGTTCAGCGTAGTTGGTTTCCAGATAGAAAATATCTTTTTGAGGAGGACACTCCCCCACAACCCTCGGAGCAAGGGTTTTAAGTTATGCCCTGGGGGCATAAAAGGTTTTTTTTATAGAAGGCGTTTTCATAGAAACTTCAAAACAGGCTCATTCGATTGGAAATTCAAATGGCTAATGCCCTTTTTAATAGTCTGAAGTGATTGGAGGGCAACTACCCCCCCCCCCTCCCCACGCCCATCATTTCCCCAAACACATCCAATAAAAATTTGATATAGCCATTTTGCTCAGCGTAGTTGATTTCCAGACAGAAAATATCTTTTTTGAGGAGGACACTCTCCCACAACCCTCGGGGCAAGGGTTTTAAAATATGCCCTGGGGCTATATAAGGTTTTTATAGAAGTCGCTGTCGTAGAAAATTCAAGAAAGGCTCATTCGATTGAACATTCAAAGGTCTAGTGCCCTTTTTAATAGTCGAAAGTGATTGGAGGGCAACTAGCCCCCTCCCCCACGCCCATCATTCCCCCAAACACTTCCAATCAAAATTTTAGAGATAGCCATTTTGTTCAGCGTAGTTGATTTCCAGATAGAAAATATGTTTTTGAGGAGGACACTCCCCCACTACCCTCGGGGCAAGGGTTGTTTGCTATGCCCTGGTGGCAGATAAGGTTTTTATATAAGGCGTTGTCATAGAAACTTCAAAAAAGGCTCATTCGATTGGAAATTCAAAGGGCTAGTACCCTTTTTAATTGTTGAAAGTGATTGAACGTTAACTAACCCCCTCTCACGCGCACCTTTTCCCCAAACACATCCAATCAAAATTTTGAGATAGCCATTTTGTTCAACGTAGTTGAAAGTTCTTGAAATTAGGTCTTTGAGGATGACAACCCCATCACAGCCCTCAGGACAAGGATTGTAAGTTATGCCCTGGGGGCATATAAAGTTTTTATAGGAAGCGTTGTCGTAGAAACTTCAAAAAGGGCTCATTCGATATGAAATTGAAATGGCTTGTGCCCTTTTTAATAGTAGAAAGTAATTGGAAGGCAACTAACACCCGTTCCACGCCCAACATTTCCGAAAAACACATCCAAATTTTGAAATAGCCATTTTGTTCCACGCAGTTAAAGTTCAGGAAATTATACCTTTAAGCAGAACACTCCCCTCACAGACTTCAGAGCAAGGGTTATAAGTTATGCCCTGGGGGCATATAAGTTTTTATTGATATCTTTATCGCAGAAACTTGAAAAAGGGCTCATTCGATTGGAAATTCAAAGGTCTAGTGCCCTTTTTAATAGCCGAAAGATATTTGAGGGCAACTAGCCCCCCTCTCTCGCCCACCTTTTCCTCAAACACATCAAATCAAAATCTTTAGATAGCCATTTTGTTCAGTGTTGTGGATTTCCAGATAGAAATTATGTTTTTGAGGTGGACACTCCCCCAGAGCCCTCAGGGCAAGGGTTGTAAGTATGCCCTGGGGGCATGTAAGGGTTTTACTGAACGCGTCGTCGTAGAAACTTAAAAAAGGGCTCATTCGATTGGAAATTGAAATGGCTAGTGCCCTTTTTAATAGTCGAAAGTGATTGGAAGGCAACTAACACCCCGTCTTCGCCCACCATTTCCCCAAACATATCCAATCAAAATTTTTAGATAGCCATTTTGCTCCACTCGGTTTAAAGTTCAGGAAATTATACCTTTGAGCAGGACACTCCCACCACATTCTTCGGTGCAAGGGTTATAAGTTATGCTTTGGGGGCATATAAGGTTTTCATTGAAATGTTTGTCGTAGAAGCTTGAAAAAGGGCTCATTCGATTGGAAATTCAAAGGGCTAGTGCCCTTTTTAATAGTCGAAAGTGATTTGAGGGCAACTAACCCCCCTCTCACGCCCACCTTTTCCCCAAACACATCAAATCAAAATTTTTAGATAGCCATTTTATTCAACGCAGTTGAAAGTTCTGCGAATTAGGTCTTTAAGGATGACAACTCATCCCTCCCCACAACCCTCAGAGCAAGGGTTTTAAGTTATGCCCAGGGAGTATGTAAGGTTTTTATTGAAAGCGATGTTGTCAAAACATTCAAAAGGGCTCATTCAATTGAAAATTGAAAGGGCTGTTGCCCTTTTAATAGTCGAAAGTGATTGAAGGGCAACTAACCCCCCTCTCATGCCCACCATTTCCCCAAACACATCTAATCAAAATTTTGATATATCCATTTTGTTCAACTTATTCAAAAGTTCTGGAAATTAGGTCTTTTAGGATGATAATCCCATCAGAGCTTTCAGTGCAAGGGTTGTAAGTTATGCCCTGGGGGCATATAAGGTTTATATAGAAAGTTGTTGTAGAAATTTCAAAAGGGGCTCATTTGATTGGAAATTTAAATTGCCCTTTTTAATAGTCGAAAAAGAGTGGAGAGTAATTAACCCCCTCCTACGCCCTCCATTTCCCCAAACACATTCAATCAAAGTTTAGAGATAGCTATTTTGTTCAACGTAGTTGAAAGTTCTGGAAATTATGTATTTAAGGATGACAAACCCCCCAGAGTCCCCAGGGCGAAGGTTGTAAGTTATGCCCTGGGGGCATATAAGATTTTTAATGATAGAGTTGTCGTAAAAACTTCAAAAGGGGCTCATTCAATTGGAAAATTAAGAGGGCTAGTGCCCTTTTTAATAGTTGAAAGTGATTGGACGGTAACTAACCCCTCTCTCATGCCCAACATTCCCCCAAACACATTCAATCAAAACTTTCAGATAGCCATTTTGTTCAATGTAGTAGAAAGTTCTAGAAATTAGGTCTGTGAGGATGACAACCCCCCCCTCCCAGCCCTCAGGGCGAGGGTTGTAAGTTATCCCCCGGCGGAATATAAGGTTTTTATTGAAAGTGTTGTCGTAGAAACTTCAAAAGGGCTCATTTGATTGGAAATTGAAAGGGCTAGTGCCTTTTTTAATAGTTGAAAGTGATTGGAGAAAGACTAACGCTCCTCTCACGCCCACTATTTTCCCAGACACATCCAATCAAAATTTTGAGATAGCCATTTTGTTTAACATAGTTGAAAGTTCTGGAAATTAGTTCTTAGAGGATGACAACCACCCTCACAGCCCTTAGGTTAATAGTTGTAACTTATGCCCTAGGGGCATATAAGGTGTTTATAGGAAGTGTTGTCGTAGAAACTCAAAAAGGGCTCATTCGATTGGAAATTGAAAGGCTTAGTGCCCTTTTTAATAGTCGAAAGTGATTGGAAGGCTTGACATTTTTATAGTAAAGATCGATATGGGTATAACGTATTATTTTGTTGTTGTTGTTGTTGTTTAGACCAGGGCACTTTGTGTCGAAGGAGTTGTCGTAGGAACTTCGAAAAAGGCTCATTCGATTGAAAATAGAAAGGGCTGATGCCCTTTTTAATAGTCGAAAGTGATTGGAAGAAAACTAATCCCCCTCCCACGCCCATCCTCCTATTTGACTTTATGTTTAAAATCTAAACGTTGCCATAAGATTAAATCAAAATGCACTGTGTTAATGCTAATTCCCAATAAGGCATCTCAGCAGTATCCCAAGAACGACTGAGGGTTTTATGTTCAAACTTTTGGGCTGCTTCTGCTCTTAAGATTTAACCAAATCAAAATAGCGTAAGTGTATCCAAGCTATCAAGGAAAGTAAACAGATTTTTTTGCGAATGGTATCAAGTTTTCAATTTCAGGTCAACTACACGAGGTATGAAACTAAATTAAACACTTCTATTTGTGTCCAGATTTTTAAAAGGGCGTATGTTGTTAAAAATTGCTGAAATTTTTTCTCCAGCATACAAACAGCAGGCCAAACTATAAATCTTTAAAAAAATGAAAAGATATAAAGTATTATTTTCTTTTTCTCTGAAAAGACTATGTCAATATAAAACGAACAGAAATTAATTTAAAAAATTTTTTTCCATAAAATAAGTTTTCCAAAAAAAAGTAAAGAACTCCATTAAACAAAAATGAGCAAAAATAAATTCAAATAATCTACCAAGCGTTAAACTACCACAAATCGGCATCGATAAATAAATGAAACCCAAAACGAACAGAAATTACAATAAATAACCGAGTCAAACTCAAAACGAGCAGAAATTAACATAAGTTGGGCTCAAAACCCCTATGCCTTCCCAAGGCCAGAACATAATTTGCACTTTATTGAAAAAATATAAATGTTTTTACTTTTATAATTTGCACTTTAATGGAAAAAATACAAATGAATGTGCATTGTCAGTTTAATTTACTTATACTGATATTTAGTAATCAAAATCTTAGAATTATTTGGTTGATTAAAGTTATAAAAGTAAAAACATTTATATTTTTTCAGTAAAGTGCAAATTATGTTCTGGCCTTGGGAAGGCATAGGGGTTTTGAGCCCAACTTATGTTAATTTCTGCTCGTTTTGAGTTTGACTCGGTTATTTATTGTAATTTCTGTTCGTTTTGGGTTTCATTTATTTATCGATGCTGATTTGGGGTAGTTTCACGTTTGGTAGATTATTTGATTCTATTTTTGCTCATTTTTTTTAATGGAGTTCTTTACTTTTCTTTGAAAAACTTATTTTGTGGAAATTTTTTTTTAATTAATATGTTAAAGATGAGCTGCTAGTATAGCTTACAGCCCTTTCCCCCAGGGCTGGGGCGTTCAAACCCGTAGCCATAGCTATTTGACATTTGGACGAGTTTGAACAAAATGGCTAACTGAAAAATATTGATCGAAAGCATTTAGAAAAATAGGTGTAAGAGGGGAGGCCTACCGTCTGATTCCTCTTGACTCTTAAAAATGGAACATGGACTTTCAATTTAAATCGAATGAGACTTTTCTTAATTCTATACGATTACTTCTTCGATTAAACCTATATATGAACAATGGATAGCTTGCATAACTTACAGCCCTTGCCCTGGGGGCAGTGGGAGGTTTTGTCGACCCCCGAGGAATAATTATTTTAATTAATTCACCTCTTGACTATTTCGGACATAATGTCCATTTCAAAATTTTGATTGGATGCGTTTGAGGAAAAGAGGGCGTGGAAAGAAGCGGGCTTGATGCCCTCCTATCACGTTTGACTCTTAAAAAGAGCACTAGAAATTATTATTTCCAATTGAATGAGCCCCCTCCGAATTTTATAACACCACCCCTTGCATATGAAGTGCCTCTGTAGAAAAAAAGTGAAGCCTTATGGCCTTGGGGTTGGTGGAGGGCAGGCTACTGGCCATAAAGTCACTTTTGAATCTTAAACAGGGAACTAGAGCTTTCAATATCTAATCATTATATTTTCCTCTGAAATTTATACGACCAACAACCGTAAAAACTTGGGGACTCTTGGGGGTTGTGCCGACCTCGGAGTTTTTGTTATTTGATCTTTGAACTATTTTCAACAAAATGGTTATCTCAAAAATATTTATCAGATACATTTTAGGAAAAAGGGCGTGAGGGAGGCTAGCTACCCTCTGTTCACTTTTTACTCTGAAAATGGGCACTAGAGCTCCCAATTTCCAATCAATTCCCCCCCCCCCAAAGCTTATACGACCACTCCCGCCAAATGAAGTGCCCATGGAAAACAAAATAATAAATAAATAATAAAACATTGAAATCTTATGGCCTTGAAAAAGGGGAGCTAGAACTTTCAATTTCTAATGATTTGAGTCCTCTCTGAAGTCTACACAACAACCTCTTCTATAGAAACCTTATAAGCCCCCAGTTGGGGGGGGGGGGGGGGTATGTTGAACCCGATTAGTTTGTCATCCGATCGTTGACCTATTTCAAACTTAATGGTGATCTCAAAATTTTGATCGGGTGTATTTTCGGAAAAGAGGATGTGAAGGATGTGTAAAAAAGGGGGTAACTTAAACAGGTAACTAGAACTTTCAATTTCCAATCAAATGAGCCATGTCTGAAGCTTATACGACCATCCCTCACATAACCCCTTATATGCCCCTGGGGCATAACTTACAAAAATTGCCCCCGGACTCTGTGGGGTTGTGTCGAACCTGGAGTTTTCGTTACTTGATCTTTAAACTATAATGAGCTCTGTGGACTCTGTGGGGTTGTGTCAAACCTGGAATTTTCGATACTTGATCTTTAAACTATTATGAACGAAATGGCTATATCAAAATTTTGATCGGATCCATTTGGTAAAAAGGCATTTTAGGGCGGAGGGGGGCTAATTGCCCTCCGATCACTTTTGACTTATAATAAGAAAACTAGAAATTCCGATTTAAAATTGAATTAGCCCCCTCCAAAGTTTATGCGACCATCCCATCCACAAAACTCTTATATACCCCTGGACATAATTTACAACACTTACTTCGGGGTTCTGGAGGGATGTGTTATCCTTGAAGTTTGTGTTATATGATCTTCGGTCTATTTTGAACAAAATGACTATAAAAAAAATTCGATCGGACCAATTTGGGGAAAAGAAGGTCGGGGCGGGGTACCATCGGATCACTTTTGACTCTTAAAAACAAAATTAAAAATTTTCAATTTCTAATCATTTGAGTTTCTCTGAAGTTTATACGACAGCCTCTTCCATGAGAAACTCTATATGCCCCTGGGGCATAAGTTACAACCCTTCCCAGGGATTCGGGGGGGGGGAGGTGTTTACCCCGACATTTTGTAATCTGATAGTTGGGCTATTTCAAACTAACTGACTATCTCAAAATTTTAATCGGATACATTTGGGGAAAAGAGGGTGTGTTTATGTGGGGGGGGGGATACTTTCTAATCACTTTGGCTCACAAAAAGATCAAATGAGCAACCTTCAAAGTTTCTACAACCACCCCTTATGTAAAATCTTATACGCCCCCGGGGCATAACTTAAAACAATTGCCCCGGGCTCTGGAAGTTTGTGTAGTCCCCAGAGTTTTTGTTATCTGGTGTTTGAACTATTTTTTTTTTTTAAAAGGGTTATTTCAAAATTTTTATCGGATGCTTTTGGGGAAAAAAGGCGTGGGGGGCTTTTTTTAGGATGGGGGATCCTCGAACCTCTTTTGACTTTTAAAAAGTGAATTTTAACTTTCAATTTTCAATCAAATGAGCCCTCTCTGAAGTTTATACTATCATCCTTTCCATAAGAACCACATATGCCACCAGTGCTAATCTAAAAACACCTGGCCCGGACCCTGTGGTGTTTTTTAACCCCAGAGTTTTTGTTACTGCCCTTTTGACTATTTTTAACAAAATGGCTATCTCAAACTTTTTTTTAAATTCATTTGGGGAAAAGGGCGTGGGGGGTTAGTTGCCCTCCGGTCCCTTTTGATCCTTAAAAGTGAGCTAGAACTTCAAATTTTCAATCAACTGAGCCCTCTCTGAAATTTGTACGAGCATACCTTCCATAAAAGCAAAACATGCCCCCAGGGCATAGCTTACAACGCCTGCCCCCGGGCCTTGTGGGGTTTTGTCGACACCAGAGTTTGTTTATCTGATGTTTGAACTAGTTTATAAAAAGAGCTATCTCAAAATTTTTATCGGATGGGTTTGGGGGAAACGGGCATCGGGGGACTAGCTGCCCTCCCATTACTTTGACTCAATAAAAGTGAACTAGAACTTTCAATTTCCAATCAAATGAGCCCTCTCTGAAGTAAATACGAGCCTCCTTCCGTAAGAGCCATATATGCACCCAGGGCACAACTTAAAACGCCTGCCTCCGGGTTCTAGGAGGCTGTGCCGACGCCGGAGTTCTTATTATCTGATTTTGAACTTTTTTCAACAAAATGGCTCTATATAAATTTAAATGGCTCTCTATAACTGATGCATTTGGGGGGAAAAGGGTGTGGGATAGCTGCCCTCTGATCACTTTTGACTCTTAAAAAGTGATATAGTGCTTTCAATTTCCAATCAAAGAGCCCTCTCTGAAGTTTATATGAGCATCTCTTCCATAAGAAACATATATGCCCCCAGGTCGTAACTTACAACGTCATCCCCCGGCCGTGGGGGTTGTGTTGACACCGTAGTTTTGTTATCTGACCTTTGATCTATTTTCAACATAATGGCTATCTTAAAATTTTTATCTGATGCATTTGGTGAAAAAAGGGCGTGGGGGTCGCTTTTGGCCCTCCGATCACTTTTGACTCTTAAAAAGGGCCCTATAACTTCCGATTTCCAATTGAATAAGCCCCCTCCGAAGTTTATTTGACCATTCCTTCCATATGAAGTGCCTCTGGTGAAAAATAATAAATAAATAAACAATAGAAGATTGAAGCTTGATAGCCTTTACTATATGCAACACTGTAGTGTTGCCTTTGATTTCTGTTCTTTTTAGATTTTATTAATTTATTGTTTCTGATTTGTGGTACTTTTACGCTTGGTAGAAAGTCTAATTCTATTTTTGCCCTTATAGGTTTGATGGAATTCTTTACTTTTCCTTGAAAATCTTATTTTGTGAAATTTTTTTTAGTTAATTAGAATCAAGAACGGGAGCAGATATGATATTTGTATGATTTAGTTTTAGTTATATGATAGTTATAGCAAACGCCTAATTTTTAATAGATTTAATGTCACCTGCATATCGTCACCCTCTATTGCAAGGAGGTAGAACGCCTTTTGCATCAGTATTCTAGTGAGGGTAAAGGTATGCATAGACCTACTGTGATAAATATCCCCGTTACTCTACCGAAGGCTGCATTTCCAAGACTTAAAAATGATTGGGTTCCTGACTCCTTTGACAAGAATAAAGTTATTGATGTTGAAGAACAGAAGACAAATGATCAAAAAAAAGATATCAGAAGTAATCTAAATAAATTTATGCCTGATAGTTTTGACAAAATTCCCAGGGACATTTTGGCTATATGGATTGATACAGACGAAAGATTAAGTGATATGATTCAAATCTTCTTTGACAAGATTGTTCATGAACGAACATGCTGCACATTTTTACGTTAAAAGTCTTAGTGAATAAAAATAGGAATTCCCGAAATGACCGTTTGTTTGCAGTATTTGTGGAATTGAAAGATATATTTGACATTGTAGATAGTGTGGTACTTATGGAGAGTCTACTAGAGGCGGGTCCTCCGATTGCTTTGTAGTTATTTTAGTATAAATTTACAGGGCAACGAAATTAGCGGTTAATGTTGGTAGGAATTTGTCTTGGATAGAACTATATAAGATAGGAGTAAAAAAGGGATATACCCCAATGCCTAAGTTACTTAGTATTTGCATAAACAGTCTAGAAAAATGTATGAATGAGAAGGGAGCCACACTGGATATATTAGGGTTATGCATGCTCCTTTTCGAAAATGATGTAGTTTTAGTTACAGATTCAGGTGAGACAATACAGAGACTATTGAATTTATTACAAGATTTCTTATTAAACAGGAAATTTGAGTTGAATGTTGGTAAACCAGTAGATTTAGTGTTTAGGAAGGCTCGTCAATTAAGTGAGGAAAATAAGTTTACTCTGGAGGTAGAGAACTCGAAGGCTACAGGTAAATTTTTTAATAGGCATACAGGACATAGTGAGGAAAAGGGTAAGATGTGTTCGAATTTAGTTTTAAGGAATCAGACAAGGGATATAAGATATATTAGAACACAAAAAGAGATTTTCAGGAATAAGGTGATATCGGTGATGTATAAAGGGTCAGAGGTTTCGGGATTCCAAAAAAGTGACCATTTCGAAAGGATACAACTCGGATATTTTAAGAGATGGCTAGATTTTTATAGAAATATGAATAGTTTGGTAGTGCAAGGAGATTTGGTTTGAGTCTGCTTTTCTTTTACTCTAGGTTTTCTTTTACATAACTGATTAAGAATAATAATTAAAGATGTTATATATTTAATGTATTGATCCCTCTCCCACGCATCCTCTCAGTTTGTAATTTTGTGGGTTTTGTTTCATTTTGAAGGTAAAGGTAGCTCCTTTTTTCTTTGAGGATGTTTTCTCTAAATGTATTGAAAAATAAACCTACTCCTAAGAAATACATGCTAAAGTATATTCAAGTGCCCCCCCCTATCTCTGCCATTTTGGTGTCTGCCCCCCTAGAAAATTATAAGCCGGTGCCCTTGGTATCCTTTTCAATCATTGAATTATTACGTTGATGATAACAGCCCCTTATTTTTAAATAATCCAAATTATATTAAGGGCGAATTCCCAACCACACGCACAATATATGGTCTCTGAAACTGAAAAGCTGCGTAACTCGTTTTTTGATAAGATAATAAGTATCGTCAAATATCCTTTCAGCCCTATTAGGGCTAAAATTGCCATTTTGCAGCTCGATATTGTAGAAATTGATAGTTTTCATGTGATAAGATTTTTTTCGTGATCTTCAACGGCCATTTAAGACTCAACGTCTACTAAAGACAAAGGTTTTGTGTTATCTGAAAATAATGGGAACAGATATGTGATTTTGTTATTTTAGTCTTCCTAACCAAATACCATGAAATATTAGAAGAGTGGTCAATCATACCAAAATTTCCATAGTATAAACAAGGGTAGGAACCATGTTTTTTGGTTGATACTGATTAATTACTTATTTCGACGATACATGGCCATTTTCGTCTAAAAATGACAAATCAAGTCACAGTCATTATTACTGCAGCGTTTCCTACGACTCAACGCTGTCATGAAAAGCAAACTATTCAATTTTAGTCGCATGCATTCTTGGGAATATATAACTGACGCAGTTTTTATTAAGATCTTGGACTTGATAGATATAGAGGTGTCCTCATTTTGTATGAAACCCTAATATTCCCCATTGTGGATAGAACACCCCACAAGTTATTTTTTTTTCCAAATTGGCCAACCAGCAAATAAAACTCCATCCGTGCAAAATGGTCAGCAACTTCATAGGGCTGGACAGAAGCATAAAGTTCACCTGAGTTATCTTGAAGGTAGACCAAGAGAATAGAGGCTCTCAAGAAGGAGACATGCTAGAGCAAACAGATGTTTAGGATTTATTCAAAGAAACCAAAATAAAAATGATAGCCTACCATGAGACTGGATTCCTTATTTTATGCTCCTTTTCAACATAATAGCCTAGCTTGTTGCCCAGACAATGCACGCATCCCCCCTGATGGATATCCATGAGGGGGGATATGTATATTGTCTTGGTACAATACATTTGTTTTTGTTTTTTCTATTGATTGATTTACTGTAAATCAGATTAACCTGTGTAGACTTTGGATATCTATTTAAGCCCAAGTGAATATGCTGAATATTAGATTTTAAAAAATGGTTTAAATGAGTTAAAAATTTAAATAATACCTATAATAAAAACAGACATGATAATCTGATTAATGTAAACATACTACATATTGTTAATTAGCCTAATAATTTCATTTTTTTTTTTTTTTTTTGATGGCTAATATATCCTAAGACTATATATATGATCATCAAGGAGATAAGGGTGAGTTGTTTAAAACATAAGTTTAATCATAGCAAAGAGCACAAACTAGCAATCTAAAGATGGTTCTCTTTTGTCTCTAGCATTTATCCTCCTTGTGATGTGCTACTCTCTAGGTTTACCATCTTGAAAAGTGATGTCCTGATAAGGCAATGTTTTAGATTTGAAAGCAATGGTCATTAACTGACAAGACATTGTTCCTTTTTTAGAATATATAGTAAGCTAATGTTTTGTTGTCACTAACTTCTGTCATAGAAATGAAATTGTTTGCTTCATTAGGATTTTGTTCTTCTGATGGTTAAGGATGTCTTTTTTTGGTAAAGTTCTATGAAATCATATTATTGAGTTAGGAATAAAGTGAATACACCATTCGATGCCTTTTTTTATGCTGATTACGAATGTAATAAGCATTTCTATTGGAAATGAATTTCAGCCCCCCCCCCCCTATATAGGCTATACCTAACCTAACCCTGAATTGGCATATATAGGGGGGGGGCTGAAATTCATTTCCAATAGAAATGCTTATTATATTCATAATCAGCATAAAAAAGGCATTGAATGGTGTATTCACTTTTGTCCTAACTCAAAAATATGATTTCATAGAACTTTACCCTTTTTTTTGGAGTAGGCTAATTTAAGTGATGCTATGCCAATAGTTTCAAAGAAATATTTGAGAGAGTCTGAACATTTTTGAAGATATAACAGGGCTTTTTTCTGAGTGTACTCATAATAATTTTTGTAGCAATCATCTTAAATATGAATGTTAAAGATATCAGTTTTGTTTTCTACTGCCTTCTTTTGTAAATCTACTCTTCTTCTTTGCTCACATTAAACATTATCATCTGTTATGCCCCTGGCAATTTAACTAAACTTTATCAGTCTTCTTAATGTATTGTTGATTATAGCAGAAGTATTTCCATGTTGGAATTTTACCATACCAAATCTATTGATAATATTCCACATTCAGTCAAAAATTTTGATAAGCCACCAAAGGGCACAAAAATTTCATGGTTCAAGTACATGACCACTAAACATCATACCTTATACCATTGAATTAAAAAAGTTTATTTTTAGTAACTAAGATAAGTAAAAAAGGGTGAAAATAACAGTTCTAGTAAGATTCTGGTCTCACATTATTTCAAAGAGACATAAAGGTTTTTGGAAGATATTCATAGATGTGCCACCAAAGTGATGTTCAGCATGCAGGAGCTTTCTTACCCTGCAAGACTAGCTAAATTGATACTCCCAACATTTGTATACAGGAGAAGAAGAGGTGATGCAATCATAACCTACAAGGTAATGAAGGCCAACATGCTTCCAGCATTATTCCCTATTGTTGCTCCTAATTCAAGAATCAGAGGTCATTGGCTGAAAATTGTAAAGCAGTTTATTCTAATCACAGTCCACACTTAATTCTTTTCCTAAAGATTTGTCAATGATTGGAATAAACTCTGAATATACAGTTACTACTGGATCTATTGACATTTTCAAACAAAGACTGGGTGCCCAGTGGCCCTTGAGGGAGTGGAAATTAACTAGAAAGCTACTTTTTATCCAACTGCATCTGGTCACTAAATAACAAAGAATACAACTTTAATCATCAACTCTGGAGTTTCAAAAGAAAAAATTCTTAGATTTCTCTAAGCTGTAATTTAAGGTACAGACAGGGATTAAATTCTGTAGGTCTACAGAAAAATTTGTAGAAGTAGACACACTGATTAGCAGCTATGGTGTTATAAGGAGAGTATTGTTGTGTCAGGAAATATAAGTCAGTTTCTAATGACCTTTGAGGACTTGAAATCAAAATCATTTTAAAAAAAGAAAAAATGACCTGTATAGAAAACGAACCTGTATGAAAAAAAGAAGAAAAGGAATCAGCAGTAATGTCATGAGGGGATGAAGAAAAAACATGTCACAAAATACTTGGGTGTTAGGAGAGCAAAAATTGAAAAGTAATGTTGGGCTGTTTGACCACATTATACTGACATTCTCTATCTTTTGTAAAAGCTACTTGCTGGCTGTGCAGTAAAAAAAAGTATTATTGGCTAAAAAAGGAGTTGCAACCTACAGAAAATCTACTTGCTATCTACAGAAAAATTTGTAGAAGTAGACACACTGATTAGCAGCTATGGGGTTTTAAGGAGATTATTTTTGTGTCAGGAAATATAAGTCAGTTTCTAATGACCTTTGAGGACTTGAAATCAAAATCATTTTAAAAAAAGAAAAAATGACCTGTATAGAAAACGAACCTGTATGAAAAAAAGAAGAAAAGGAATCAGCAGTAATGTCATGAGGGGATGAAGAAAAAACATGTCACAAAACACTTGGGTGTTAGGAGAGCAAAAATTGAAAAGTAATGTTGGGCTGTTTGACCACATTATACTGACATTCTCTATCTTTTGTAAAAGCTACTTGCTGGCTGTGCAGTAAAAAAGTATTATTGGCTAAAAAAGGAGTTGCAACCAATGCTAGTTTGCAATTACTAAATTAAATGTGAATTAAAGATACACAGACTATTGTCTTTAGAACTGGAAGAATCAAGAACTACCCATCTTGTTGGGTCTATCTTAGATGTCATCAATCAATTCAATAGAAATTATGATAATATGTTGTATGTTACTCAAAATTTATAATATGTTCATGTTCTTGCATTTTTAGATATTAAAATTATAAACTAGCTATGTGTCTGTAATAACCAGCCTTAAAATCCTCTCTGAGATTGAACATTTGGGCAAGCTAAAACAATTTTAGAGTTTTTGATAGTCTTATGGGACTGCTGTACACATGGGTCGTTTCTAAGAGGGGTTGTTCTGCTTTCAAATTGTTTAAGCACATAATATTCTTTTAGGATATATCTAATGTATCCAAGGTATGTAGACGTTGGAAAGAATTATGCTTGGATGAATATTTCTGGAAGAAAAGACTGCTAAAGGACTGGAAAATTGACCCTACAATTGGCATAAGAAAAGGTTTGACATAAAATCTACCATAACTGTGTGTCTCTCTATGGTGTTTATGGTAAATTTTAGTATGCTGTACTGAGTAAAGTTAGCCACATTTTGTGATGCTATGCTATTTTGGCTCCTCTTTTTCTTTGAAGTACTATATCAACACTGTTATTTCCCTGTAATAGCTGTAATAGATCATACTAGCAAATAATGTTTTGAATAGTAAAATTGGTTATTTTACTACAATATTATTATCCCTTATAAAATTGATTTTTTATTATATTTTGTATAATTTACTTATTTACTAGTATTTTACATGCAAGGTCTAATAAAAAAGTATCAAGACTGATAAGATTAATCATAAACTGGTTTGAGTAGGAACTTGCATATGCTATATTAATCTAACTTCATGTGTTTTGGAAAATATATTAGACATAAGATTAGATTAAAATTGTCTCAGTTGGCTTATAGGTGCGACTAAGTAAAGTGTGTTTTTACATTCCGTTGGATTTTGTTCCAAAACTGCTCTCAGATGAGCAAAGACAAAACCAAAAACAGATTGCCACTGATTTGCTAGAGTATTAAAATCTGATGATTTTTTTGTTAATCAGTTTAAATCAGTGACAAGACTAAGGTATATGCAATCCAGAAATAATGGTACGATCTTTGCAATGGAAGACACCTGATTTGCCACAACCCAAAAAAGCTTGTCAAGTGAAGGTAATGTTTTTTTTTTTTTTTTTTTTTTTTTTTTTTTTTTTTTTTTTTTTTTTTTTTTTTTTTTTTTTTTTTGAACTACCAAGGTGTTGTTCATCTTGAATATGCTACAAAAGGACAGATCATAACAAAAGAGTACTGCATTGATGTTCTTCACCATTTACAAAATTCTATACAAAGGAAAACATCCAAGTTTACAAAGTCAGATAGTTTGAAGTTGCATCATATTAACACTATCAACCCATTCAGCCCTTGTTGTGCAGCAGTTTTTGGCCAAATGTGATATCCCAGTTGTTTGTCAACCCCCTTCCCCCCCCCCTATTCATTAGACCTATCTCCATGTGATTTTTTTGTTCCCAAAGATAAAAATGGTGCTTAAGGGTAAACGTTTTAAGTTATAGATGAAATAGAGTAAAATGCAATGGGGCAGCTACAAGAAGTCTCCAAAAATAGTTTCCAGAGGTGTTTTCAAAAATGGCAGAGATGTTGGAGAACATGTATAGACTCAGAAGGAACATATTTTGAAGGAGATTGAATGTAAATAACTTTATCTAATAAATATGTTTTTTGTAACAGTCTTGTTACTTTTTGATTAGACCTTCTATTTTGTTTGTACATTAGATGTTTTGGTAAAATACTTTTCATAACCTTGTACTTCTTCTTATTCAGAAGTTCCAAAACGCCCATGCAGTTGTAAGAAACTTGTTGTTGAGCCAACTCATTCATGATTATTTTGCGAGCTGGCGAATGAGTAATGTAATGAAAGCCTAATCAATATCATTACCTTTGTAACAACTTTAATTTTATTGGTTATGACCACCTGGGTTGACAGTTCAAATGGAAAAACAAGCTGCAAAGTAAATGATTGAAGCCAAAACTTGGCATGAATTGTGATTGCAGTGGCAGCTGCCACCTAGTAGCAAGTGAGCCTTAACCTATAGAAGCCAAAAAGGGGGAAATTGTGTTTTAAAAAAAAAGTCTAGGGGAGAGGGGTTGATTGTCTGTTCAGACAGTGCCAGATACAATGCTGTCTGAGGCAATGGACCTTAGTATTTCCTCAAAAAATGTTGCTAGAAATTAAAAAACACAATTATTTTGGTATATTTAAAGGGAATTCATATACTCACGATAAACTTGGAACCACACACTTGTCTTTGTTGTAGATCTGTCACTGATAATTGGCAATATTGGATCAAATCTTCAGAATGGGTGGATTAGAAGATTGGATAGACCCCATTTTGAGTGGCATTATTATGGCTGATTCGTAGCTTAAGCATGAACTTGACTAGTATCTTTGGCATGATGTCATTCAGGGCAAAAGAGTTTGCTGCATTGGTATAAAACTAATACTCAGTAATAAACTAGTAATAAAACTAATAAAACTATTTTCATTCTTATCTCACTGCAAAACACTATAGCCCAGCAATAGATTAAAAGACTAGGGGGTGTAAGGAATCTAGTTTATAAGATAAGATATTTATTTCAAAAAATGGCTATCACAAGCCCCGAAGGGCCGAATTCGCATTTCGGGGTCATATAATTAAAAAAAGACATAACTAGCACAACAACTAAAAAACTGGCTAAACAATGCCAAAAACAACAATATACGAAAGGCAAAGCCATTCATTAGTCTAATAAAAAGTGTCAAATGTAAGAAGGTTAAAAAGGCACAAATTAAAACAAAACCAAAAAAAAAAATTGAGATAAAAATAATGTTAAAAAGGTTTAAAAGAGATTATATAAAAAGGGGAGGGAACAGAAGAGCCAAACGGACACCAGCATGGGTATCACCAGTAAAAAAAAACAAACAAAAAAAACTAGTGGTTTATTTGATCAGTAATGAAGGGGACAAAGGTTTTTTCATATCTGGAGGTTAAACAACGGATGGGGGACAAGATAGGGATGGGTTCAGATACAGTACGTGGCAGGCGGTGTCTGGATGGGGAGTGTCTTTTGGGGAAAATGTTTTCCGTGCGAGGGTTTATTATTGCATTTTTTGCAAAACGGAGGCACAGCGTTCCTCTCCTGTGCTCAAGAGTTTCCAGCTTGGCCTTTTTTGGAAGGAGTGAATATGGTACCAAAGTTTCTTTAAAAATTATTCTTAGGGCTCTTTTTTGAATAGATTCAATTTTATCTGATTCATCACGGGAGATGCCAGGATGCCAAACTGGACAAGCATATTCAAGGTGCGGGCGGACAAAGGAAGTATAAATCCTTAAAGAATGGGATGGGGGGATGTTAAATTTATTCAAGAGCTTAATGAGAGACATGGACGCATTAGCTCTACGGACAATATCTTTCACGTGGATATCCCAATTTAAATTAGAGGAAATTGTAACCCCAAGTAATTTAAAGGAAGACACAGAAATATCTGGGGGTATAGGGTCAAGGAAGGCGGGAATAGATTTCAAGAAATTTATCGTAATTATATTTGATTTAGTGGAATTTACTTTCATATTTAGGTTCTTAGCTTCATCCGAAATGTGGGATAGAGTTTCAAGGGGGTCACTTTTAATATTCCTGTGACATACTTCGAGGATCGTCAAGTCATCCACGTATTTCCACCTATGGGGGAAGTCCTTACCAATATCATTAATCATGACTAGAAATAAAAGTGGTCCCAATAAGGTTCCTTGAGGAATTCCACAATATATAGGGAGGGGTTAGAGAAAATATTTTTTGTATTTAACAACTTGGGATCTATTTGAAAGAAACGATATAACAATATTTACTAACAGAGGATCAAGTTTAAAGTTAACCAGGAGTGAACGAATTAGGGTGGTGTGGTCAACCAGGTCAAAAGCTTTTTGGAAATCAACTAAGACAAGGTTCAGCCAGACATTTGGTTTATCAAGGTTACTTACGATGGTATGCATTAAGTGCACAAGGTAATGGGTGGTGGAAGTTTTCTTTAAGTTACCAAACTGCCGGGTGTCAATACGCGGACAAATTTTATCCTTAAGCCAGTCACAGAGGAAACCTTCATAAAGTTTGGAAAAAACAGAAGTGAGCGTAATGGGGCGAATTTTGGCCAAAGTCAGACTGGCGCATTTTTTAGGGACAGGTGTTATAAAACCTTGTTTCCAGCAACTTGGGAATTTACCAAATTTTGTGATGTGGTTGAAAATATTTGATAAAGGCTCAGCAATTTTGTCCGAAAAGGCTTTAATTAAGTCAACTGGGATGTCCAAGGGACAAATACTTGATTTTCTAAGCTTAAGAATTTTATTTATAACATCAGAGGGAGAAATAAAGGGGAAGGAAGTATTGGAAGGAATAGTTGGACTTGAGCCAGTGAAAGGGGGGAGACTTTGCACGATGGAAGCAAGGTACAAGTTCAGATCGTTGGCAGTCTTATTAGGGGGTTCAGGGAGATGAAAATCAATTTCGGAAGGACTTTTTCTGCATATTTCTTAATTCTTCTGTACCATTGCTTGGGCTTGTTAGAATATAGATCTTTGACTTTATTATTATAGTAATTAGAAGCTGCTTTTCTTAATTTTTTCTTTAGGAACTTCCTTAGACTATTAGCCTCAGTAATGCGACCTGCTTTGAAAAAATTGATTTTTTTTCTTATAAGTTTTTTAAAAGACTCAGTAACGTAAGGCTTATCTGTAGAACACGTTTTAAATTTTTTCTCAGGGAAGTGGAATTCATAATTACTCCTCAATAGATTTTGGAGGGACAAAGCCATGTAGTCAACGTCATTTGTTTGATACACAGTGGACCAATTTTCAGTAGTAATCCAGGAGCCAAAATTGAAAAGCCCTGAGTCAGTGAGAGGTCTATAAGCGGTTTCAGTTATAGAAAACGACTGTTTAACTTTAGCCAGCGGAGATAGGAAAAGGCTAAAGTGGTAACTACCCCCTAGAGGGGGCAGAGTGGAGACGGGTTTGTAAAACTTCGAAAGATTAGTGCAAATTAAATCAAGAGTAGTATTGCCTTTTGTAGTAGGGATATTAACGACCTGTTTTAAATTAAAAGCGTTACATGTAGAATCAAGTCTTAAATCGTTTGCGTCACCCATCAGGAAAATTCCTGCATTTGGGTATTTTGATAGTACAAAGTCAGCACTTGCATGTAATTTTTCGATAAAATTTATTTTGTCAGCGGATCTCTGATTAGGGGAGTAATAAAAACAACAAAGGACTATTAAATTAAAAGGACGCGGCAAGACTTTAGGTCGAACACATACCCACATAACTTCATCAAAGGGATTAAGACACGGAATTGGGATTTCACTTGGATATAAATCATTACGGATAAAGAACAGAATTCCGCCACCTTTTTTACCCAGAGGGTGGTTTTCTGGTCTGAGTTTAATAAATTGAGAAAAATTGTTAATTTTTAACATGTGCAAATTTTGAGCTTGAACTTCAGTAATAGCGATTACATCTAATCTATATATTTTAGAAAGGGTGTCTAATTCATTAAGTTTTTCAAAGTTAAGGCTTTCAGCGTTGCTCAACAAAAGTTTGGGGAATCGAAAGCGACTTGTGAAGGTACCGTTTTTACACTTTACTTTTTTTATATCACAGGTGCGGTCGGGGTTCTAGTGGAATTCTTGACGGGGGCTAAACTTGGATAGCGAGAACAAGGGACAGGGGGATCAAATCCATCTTTTTCAAATACAATTGTATTTAATTGAGCAGGTACTAGCGGAGACTCTAAACAGCGGTAACTATTTGAAGTTTTAGAAACTCTGCATGGATGTGTTAGAGGATCATTCTGCCTGCTTACTTTTAAACCAGAGTCATACTGGTAGGGTAGCCAGGGGGGATAAAGTGCAAGGGAAGGGAGAAAGGTTTCATGGTGACCTGGGAATAAGTCAAGTTGGGAGTGTTCTTTAAATGGGGGGGGGGGGGGGTCAGGGGGCAAGATGATGCTGAGGGAGGGAAGTACGGTGGGGGGTCTCTGAGAGGGGAGGGGTTGGGTTTGTTTCAGCAAATAACGGGTGGAGTCCAGAACCGGCTGGTAACTTTTTAGACGCACGGAGACGAAAGGAGTCGAAAGGAAGTGGTTTTTTGGGAGGAATATGAGTGAGGGGGGGTTTGGGGATGGTCCGAATTGAGTGAAGTGATTTTGGGGGTTGGACTGACTGGGCACGCGTAAGTACTTGGGGCGGAGGATTGTTTCGAGGGATGGATTCTTGTGGTATACTGCTCTGTAACGGGTATGCAGGGGGATAAGATTGAAAGTCGAATGGAACACGAACAAGGGGAGGGGGGGTCGTGAATACTTTCGGCGTCGCTCTAAAAAACGTTGGGTTTTAAACCTGCGCTCCAATCCTGGAGATGCATGAGCAAAAGTACACGACTTATCAATACAAGATAAAACAGAACAAAGATCAACATGGTCAAAAATACACTTATAAGACACACAAACTCCCGAAATAAACTGACTACAAATATGCAGAAACTTGCATTGTTTGCGGAACTTGCAGAAACCCCCTCAACCAATTTTTTTAATTCCCTCAACCAATTGCGTGTTTTGTTTTGCACAAATGTAGAATATTTATTTTTGTACAGTACAGATTATGTGAATTTTATAGTCTTTATGCTCTCTCTCTCTTTTGTGTATGATTATTTTTCCAATTACATTATAGTCGTGGGAAAAACAAAGCAGAAGCTACACAATTTACTTTCTCCATTTTCACCATATTTTTTTCTTTTATATTTTGTTTGTAATATATTGTTCCTACTTGGGAATATCTTTCTCGTGGGCTTTCCCTGATTTCAACTTATCTCCATTGGTAATGCAATAAGCTCTGCACAAATGACAGATCTAATATTTGCAGCAGTAAGATTTGATTTAGGAGGGGATGTATGATAAAAAAAAAACAAAAAAAAACTATCTTATCAGATTGATTGCAATTTTGCTTTTAGAGCTGTCAAAAAAGAGCAAAAATCAGTAGAAAGTAACAATGTCTTTGCAATAAAAGTGAAGAGTGAAATTTAATCTTTAACGAACAGAAAGTATTGCCATCTAATCCACGCTGTTGTAAAAGTGACTAGCACTTCACTGAAAATCCAAGACAAAACATATCACCATGCAGACAATAAACCTAGCTTTTAAGGTATAATTTTTAATGTTATTGTTTTGGTTTTTCTTACAGTAAATCATATCGTAGGGTTTGAGAAGTGATAATTTTGTTTGTTGTAAATTTCAACTTCATTATTCACTTTCAGAGTCAGCATTTTATTGGACTAAGCAAGGCTCTATTCCAAGGGCGTATTACAACTAAGGTAGTTATAAATTAGGTAGCCACGTATGTGTACTAAGCTCTAACTTTATGAAGCGGCCATAGCAGTTCTCAGCTCCCTTTTCAATACTCGCTCAGCTAAAGGTAACTGAGCTTGAACTTGAAGAGCTGAAAAGCTAGTCTATGTTTCTAGCAACCTCAAACTTCTTAAACCAAAAGCCAAAAGGAGATTATGTATCACATTCACCTGAGTCAGGATATGATCAGCATAAGAGGAGGAGTTGATGGTGCAGACAGTGCTGTAGATATTTCTGACGAGTATGAAATTTTCTGCTGATATGATTCAGTTTTTACTAGATCAAACTATTATAATAGGCTATAATCTTTCCAGAACTCGAATAATCTATGTTTCAAAGCAATTTTTGTTGCTTGTAACTAATACAAATATAAATAAATGAAAAGTAGCTTATACAAAAGAGCTAGTTACAGACAAATATTCTACACAACTGTTCTTTTGTATTACAGGCAGAATCACTAAACTGAGTTGATTTCTATTAAGATCTGAAAAAAAGATAATACTGTTAAGAAAGAGTTCATAGTCATAGACCTATCAAGGAACTCTGTACTGTTGATGCTGCTGATTTTATCCTATTCTTCTCTAAGGAAAATTTTATTTTACCCAACTCCACTAATTTTGCTTACCAAATTTGTATTTTATGGTAATTTCCCAACCCCACTAGAAATGGGGCTTACTGGGTTTGACCCCCCAGGCCCTTCTATTTTTTCTGACTCATAAAAAAATAACAAAAATGGATATAAACAAATTTTTGATGTATTTTGTAAAGCTTTTTTTTAAGCTTTTGATAGTAACCCTGATGAACTGCATATGAGTAACATGGCAGAATACAGAGATCTCTATTCACACAAGAAAAAGAACTACTTTTGGTTTATAACTTCAAATAATCCACAGTGCGTGCCGGGTTTTTGATCTATAGGGTTATAATAGTTGAATCTATTTATATGCAATCTCTGACATATATTTTAATCCAATTTTGGACATAGATGGTGTTGCATTGTTTGCAATGATAGTTGTTTCATTGGGTCAACTTTGATTTAGTTCTTTGATTCCATAATCATCATTCGATTTGACTATTATATAGGTAAAAGATAATCATCTTTTACATTTAGGCAAATTAAGATTACGGTTGTAATCTTAGTGAGTAAGCTTCACACTTACTCACTTCACTTTTGCATCATGGTGGATAATTCATTAAGCCTTGACTTTTCTTTTATTTGTGCAAACTAATTTTTTTTTTTAGCTCATGTATTCAATAAATGGCATTGTTTCATTCGATGCCTGATGTAACACCTGAGGCTAATGTTGTATGCACATGTAGGCGAAAATAAAAAAGGATAAGCTAATAAAAAAAAGGATAAGATAATAAAAGAGGAAAGGAAAAAGGATAAGCTCCCAAAGTAGTCTTGGTTTTCAAACATAGTGATGTGTTATAGCTTCAAATCAATGCATTGTAGTGGATGAAGACTGAAAATAAAGATTTGTGAAAGAAGAAGTCTGTCCCTGATGAAACGCATATAACTAACACACAAAATTTTCAAGTTTATTGGAAATTAGTAAAATATTATTTCTTTTTCATTTTTGGAGGGGGAGTCATAAATGAAGATACAGAACTTCTTCAGTGGGTCTTCCGAAGTCCGTTTTCTTCTGGTCTGGAATTCCGATGGAACAGAACTTTCAACTATAAAAGTTTGAAGACGCATTTTGAAAAACTGTAAAGTGATTAAAACATTCGTTTAAAATTGATCAGGAATGATAACTATTATATAGGTTTATTTTCAAAGTAAAAGTCTGCAGGGGAAACTGATTTCTATTTTCAAAAAAGGCTGTGGGTCAATTTAAAAATATAAATTGAAATTACCATGATCAGAACCCTAGACCGGAGGTTTTGAGTCTTGAAAAAAAACAAGGCA
The DNA here is from genome assembly GCA_027921565.1 of Artemia sinica. Classification (NCBI taxonomy): domain Eukaryota; kingdom Metazoa; phylum Arthropoda; class Branchiopoda; order Anostraca; family Artemiidae; genus Artemia; species Artemia sinica. Next base: position 64,775,925 of record CM051264.1, on the reverse strand, counting down.
AGTCACTTTTTGAACGGGTTGCAGTAATTCCTCCTTTTTTTACACCAAGGCTGGCAGACAACCACAAGGTTATAGAGAGATGATTAATGACTCATTTAAAAGCTACTCCTCACAACTACTGCTACTACTACTACTAAAAAGGTGATTCAATAGTTAAAGACGAATTCTAACATGGTTCTGAAAAATTGACACTACCCTAGAGAAAATAAAATTTTGAGAAATCAGGTTTTAAATGACATAGGACATTGCTGGTTTCTACTTAATAATCGCATTTAATCTATAATGGATAACTATTAGTGCACCAAAATACATCTCTATATTTTGTAGAGAAAAGAAACGACTTAAATCGATCAGTACACCAAGGTCTCTATTTCACAGAAGAAGAACTACTTTTTGTTTCTAGTTTCTAACCTTGAAGAATCCACACTGCGTGCCTGGTTTTTGATCTACCAGCTTAGAATTGCTAAGTCTATATATTCGCCATCTCTGACACCTACATTTAGGAAAGTTGGACGTAGATGGTGTTATTTGTTTGTAATGGAATTTGTTTGACATGATTGTCTTTAATTCGGGTTCTTTGATTCGATAATGATCTTGTGCATTGAGCTAAATTACAACCTGGTCTAAAGTCTATGCGAAACCTGTAAGAGTAGAAACCAGCACTATCGTCGAAATGAAAAAATATTAACCCAATCTAGTGTTTGAATTTGTTCCATTTTTTTTTTTTTTTGGAGTATAATTTTATTTACACATAATTTACAAAAAACAAACGCCAAGGAACCTTTCGGTTCGTTAGGCCAACTTCCAACACATAAATCAATATGAATAAACAAAAACAAAACAATATCCCCCGCCGACGGGCTAACAAAACAACACAACCAAAAATTCTATTATGGCACTACTAAAAAAAAAAAAAAAATCAAACAAATTGATAAATATTATTACAAAAATCCCTCAATTTTCCCCGGAAACTACTTCGGTCATACTAACGCACAACCCCAATTGGTAAATGAATCCAGGAGCTCGACAAAACATGCCGAGCAGAGAACTGTGACCGGTTTGTTTCACACTGCGGCCGCTGAAAAGCATCTGCATTTCTTGTATTATAATTGTGAAGATCCACACCAGTTATAAACATTCCATTAAAACATTCTGAGGTAAAGTTATTAATAATATCAAACATTAGCATAGATCGATAAAAAAGGAATATACCTGCTAGAGGAAGAATATTCAGTTTCAAATACACATTTCTCACTGAATCTCTCAGTCCATAATTTGCTAAAATCCTAATGGTAGAATTCTGCAAAGCTCTAAGCCGTTTCAGATGGGATTGAAAAGTTGAAGACCATACCGAACAACAATATAAAAGGTAACAATGGACAAGTGAAAATACAAAAGTCTAAGGACAATTTTTGGACAAATGTGCTTCAATTTCCTAATAATTCCAACATTACGGCCAATTTTAGATGTTATACAATTTATATGATCTGAAAAACTAAGCGTCTCATCTACAATAATGCCTAAATACCTAGTCGAGTGTACTCTATTCATAAATGAATTCCCACACCTCAACTTATCTACCCAAGGATAATACTTTTTAGAATGAGCAAACAACACAAAATTACAATTCTTAAAATTTATTTTCAGCTTATTCGACCTAGTTCACTTTTCAATCAAACTTATATCATGTTCGACTGCACGGATCAACTCTTTTTCAGTTCTCGCGCATATCGTTAAATTAGTATCATCAGCAAATAAAACTAACGCTTTTACAGGGATTACATTTGGGTCTCCACTGTTTACTGGATCAACAATATTAGATAAAACTCCACATAGATCATTAATATATACAGCAAATAATAGTGGACCACGGGGAGATCCCTGTGGGACTCCAGACTCGACATCATATTCACATGTAGCTTGTTTTCCATCATCCAAATATAATTTTCTATCACTTAGGTAAGACTTCAACAGATTCAAAGCTCTTCCTCTTGTACGGTTATTATCTAATTTGCGCAATAGAATTTCATAGTCCACAGAATCAAACGTTTTTAAAATATCTAAAAATACAGTTATGACTTTAAGATGTTTATCAAGGCCATCATTAACCAACGTTGTAAGAAACTGAAACTGAACATTTTTAGCCTATCCTAAACTGCTTCATACTTGGCTTTTCAGGCACTTTAAAATGCAGCAGACGGCAAAGAAAATAAAATTTTGTCACTTACCAGCTTAAATTGAATTAGCCTACTAAACTGAAAGCGGGTCTTCCGCGGTTGGGGTGGGAGGGTGTCGTAAAGAAAGATTTAAGGGAAAAGAGAACTTCCTCAAGTGACTTCAGTGACTTCAGTTGGCCTCAAGTGACTTCAGTAAGTTGTTTGTAGTAGTAGTACTTAACCTGCCGATATAATCCAAAGCTAACGCAGGCCTACTTTCTGCAGACTGTTTTTGAAATAATTCTTTAAAGAGAAATTTCTGGTTAGATACTGTATTAGCCGATTTTAGAAATATTATACTAATCATCAAATTTGGTTCGAAGTATTTACTGCCTCTTCTAATGAAATTGTCAAACGCTACACTTTCAGCTACCCTAATAGTTTTAATCCCTATTTTCCCATGATAAATGACCCGAAATACAACTCGGTTTCTCTTAGCTTTGAGTTGGGTCGTATTCCAGTTCAATGCCTTATGGATAAATCCTTATTTGTCTCCCCTTCTTATCGCCATCATCACTCGTCATATAACTTTCGCAGTTAATCCGTGTGACCAAAGGCAAACCTGGATTTTATATAAACACTATATTTCTTTGAAGCTAAATACATTTTTTTTCATTATTTGGTGTAAAAAAAAATTCATAATAACTATTTTGTAATCCCTGATGATAGTGATGCAAGGGAGGATTATCCTTATCCGCTCGTAGTTCTGAGCTTGTCTAGGATGATTTGGTTTTGCATGACAAAACTAAGGTAGAGCATAATAGGAAGAAGACGAGTGCACCAAACCATGAACGGATTAGAAAGGGAACCTTCGATGGTTGAGTCAAATTCTTCTAGAATAGTGCATAGCAGTTCTTAGAATTTATATTATTGCTCCGGGATTTCTGTGTTATTTTAAGGGCACTCTCCTGGCATAATGAGTATATATGACTATGGCAACATTTTCTTAAAAGTCTTATTGCTCCATGATTTTTATTTTAGGGGCTTTATCCTGGCATGACGAATATATACGACTGTGGAGACATGTACCTATCGTTGAGACAGAAATCTTGAAAGAGCACACCAATCAGGTTTTGCATGTTTCTTTCTCCAATAATGGAAAATTTTTTGCTACTTGCTCAAAGGATGGCTATGTTCTGGTGAGCTTTTGTTCCCTTGTTTTGTAACTTTTATTTCCTTTCCTTATATTTTCTCTTGTATTTCTAATCTTACCTTTTGCTGCTTTTCTTCCATTTACGTAAGGAAAGAAAACGATCAAAAATGGGGTTTTTAAATGCCAAACGAAAATACTGAAGAAACACACAAAGCGAATATTTCGAGAGAACAACCGCCTCTCTTCTTCAGCGCGAACAAAATAATATAAACAAGGAAGAAGAAAACAAAAAACAAACGCGGAAAGTCAACAAAACCAATTAAAAACCAGCCAAAAAATTAAAAGATAAATAAAATTCCATAAAATACAAAATTATAAGAAATAAAAACAAATACCTAACAACCATAAAGTGAGTCATTCGCCAATATCCGCGATTTGCACAAAATCCAAAAATTCTGAGCTGCCGTTGGTGGATACTAACGAATAACGAGTTGCTCGTTTCACTTGTTTACTTACTTTTTCCTTCTTTTACTTTGCTTGTACTTTCTTGTACATCATTACTTATTTTTTACTTTTGCTTTTTTATTTTACCTTTTTTTTTACTCATTTTGCATTCGTTTCGTTTGCTTTATTTCTTAATTTATTTTAATTCCTATGTTATGATTATTTTTATGGGGGTGATGATGGTAAACTAAACCTGCAACCAGGGATTTTTATGGTTTTTTTTTTTTTTTTTTTTTTTTTTTTTTTTTTTTTTTTTTTTTTTTTTTTAACTAAACCTTCAACCAGAGATTTTTTTTTTTTTTTTTTTTTTTTTTTTTTTTTTTTTTTTTTTTTTTTTTTTTTTTTTTTTAAGGAAGCCAGCTGAAGCTTTCTTAAAGAAATCCAACTTAGTGGGTTTCTTGGTTACTCTCTTTGTTAATATTGATTTAATGTTTATTTTACTATTTACCATGCGAATGTATCCTAGTACATAATTCTGTTCTTCATCACCTAAGAATCTGACCATATGTACTAAGCCACATCTTCTGAAAGCTGGGCCCAAAAATCCCTCATGAAAACCAAAAAAAATGTGGCTTTAAAATTTTCGTCTGTGATATAGCTTAAGAGTTAAGATATTGTCAAAATCACATGAGAAACCAAATAGTACTGGTAAATTATAAGAGTAAAAACTTGTGCCATTTTTGCAACAAAAAAACAAAAATCAGTTGCCATCTTGCGTGTGTTTTTTTTTCCTGTGCAATAATAAGGTAAGTTAGCGTAATAATAGTGTTCAAAACACAATTGAGAAGTTTGTAGAAGGAATTATTGTATCTTTTCGGTTCTTACTGATGGACTTTAGTAATGTCTGTGTATCCTTTCTCAAATATAGAGGAAGGATTGTCAGTGTTTATAGAGGTTTCAGAGAACTTTTAATGAGTTTTCCTTGTGAGGTAGCTAAATAGTGCTAGAAATAGGTTTTCCTTAGGAAGTAGCAGAAAATTATCCCGGCTAAATATTTTCTTGGTGAATTATTCTAAAATATATTTTTTCCTTTTTTACAGCCTAGCAAAGTAGCGTCTTCATCTTATGCGTCCCAAGCGTGTTGGACATGGGATCTTCAAAATTAGAATAATCTCTACTGGTTTTGGGGTGGCCTGAAACATTTGAGGGAAGCCTGAAACTGCATAACAATAATTTGCACAACCTGTGTTCAACTCTGTGCTGGTTTTGGGGTGGCCTGAAAACATAGTTGAAAACATTATAGTCTTTTGAATATCTTTAAAAGGATCAAAACAGATCTGTTGTTCTTAAAAATTGTCTTGAAATAGTCGAAATTATCTTGGATAATTTCTTGAAATAATTTGTGTTATATCGGTTTACGGTATAGACCCACCAAATATCATTGAAAGTTTTTGAATAACTAGAGATTGTCTTAGAGAGCTTTGTATTCAGAAGTTGAGTTGAAATTGAATCTGCTTCTAGATCAAACTTCTGTAAATACAATCAATTTCAATACGAGGCTTGTTTAAGAACCTTAAGCAGTTAAGGGATAGTACCATAGTAGGCTATTATTTATTTGCACCCTGAATAAGGTATATTTGATTTTTCTTTAGGTCTGGGATGCTGGATATCCGGCCAGAATACGGCACTACAAAGATATGAAGACCTTTAGTTGGAAATATACCCAATATTCAAAATTTAATGCCTCGGACACATCACTTTTGGTGTCTGGTGTTCATTTTGGGTCCCACTCTAACACTGGTGAAATCGCTGTATTGTCCTTAACAGGTAAATAACCCTGTCATACTATGATGAACTTATATTATTTTAATGGCTTGTCCTGTCAGCTAGTTGTAAGAGCTTTTTTAAATAACCTAATTTAAACCTTACCAGATTTAAAGGACGGATAGACCTTGCGTTTTTAAGTTAGAAACGGCCGTTTTTATACAGTACGGCTTTATTTTGCGCCAGCTTTCTAACTAAGATTTGTTTTCTAGATCAAAGTTCATTTTAGCGTGTTTTTTTTTGTTTTTATAATTTTTTTATGATAGGTTATTCTAGATTGAGAGACTGTCTAAAAAAAAGTTCGAAGACGACCAGTGATGGATCCCTAGATTTGCTTATTATATAGTTACAAGCTCATGCAATTTCACTTGACATGGTACTTGATACATTTTCATCATTGAGCACTCACGTGTTAGAAATTTAAAATATTTGTCAAAAGGCAAAGTTTAGTCTATCTTTAGTGGATGCCTATGAAAAGACGATCAGATGCTATCTTATTTTGGTGGCCCTTTGTGAAAAATATAAATTTTAAAGCAAATAATTCGTAAGCTTCGTTTAAAAATGATGAAATAACGTTCAGCGGCTTCTAAAAAATGACGAACACTTCATGCTAACTAGACTCCCAATGTTTGAAAAAATACACTAAGAAACCCAAGACTACTTTAGTTTTCGGCTGATGGTTGGTTTATTAGATGAAGTTATGTATTGCCCTTTACTGTTGAAAGTATGAAACCCTACCTGAAGACTTAAGAATTCACCTCTCGTAGTGTAAAGTTAAGATGTCAAATACATTGCTTGCCTGCTTGCCAAATGTACAGCGCCAATGGCTAGTTTCCTCATTTCTATATATTCATTTTTTTACCTCATATATTAATTTTATAAATTAATTAAACATAAGATACTATTGAAGAGGACTCATATACCCAAGACCCAGTTGTGCTTGCTGAATATACAGTGTCAGTGGCCAGTTTCTTCATTTCTATATGTTTATTTTTTTGACCACATAAAATATATTCTGTATTTAATTGTTTCTCCAAATTAATTTATTTTTTTGAACTGTAAGGTCGAAAATAAAAGATATAAAAAATCGGTATGTATGCTGGACTGTCCAGAGTTGGTAGCCTCAGCTAATGACTGGGCAATCTAGGGTCAAAACCCAGGCCACCAGATTTTTTCAATCAATTACTTTTAACTATTAAATGAAAGTCAAGGGTTTGCTTGTACTCAGTTATGCTTGCCGAATATGCGGCGGTCGTGGCCATATAGTTTATTTCTGTATATTCATTTCTTTCACCGAGTAAAATATAATCTCTGTTTGATTTTCATAGGTCCAAGTTATGGGATTTATTATTTAACAGCAGTAAGATTAAATTATTGTAACCATTTTGTGTTATTTTATTTAAGATGATTAAATGTTTCTAAAATTACTAATTACTATTACTAATTAGAAAAATAAGATTACACTTTGCTTCTGGTGCGTTGCTGACCTGCCCTTTCTATATGCTAAAATAACGCTCTGATATAACGAATAATATGAAAATAAAGAATGAATTTCTCTCTGGCGCACAGGGTGCCGACAATTGTCGATATTTCAGTTGACGGGTGTGTTTTTTTTTTTTTTTTTTTTTTTTTTTTTCACAGAGTAACAAGCTAGTCGTCCAACCTAGCGAGCGCTGTGATCTAACGCTTAGTTCCATATTGCCAAGCAGAAATCAAACAACTGCGCTGCAACAGAATAATAACAATATACGTTACAAGAATAAAATAATAGTAATAATATATTAGTAATGATAATATAATAAAGTTGTAATACAATAAAATGAATAATGAAATAATAAAAGATATGATATAATAAAAAGAATCTAATCAT